>JAVIWC010009651.1:0-146633 GCA_031894815.1 Creontiades dilutus | reverse complement strand
ATCTAACAAACATAGATCAGCATTTTACTTGGAAGGGTATATCTTTCAAGATGTTTAATTGACATATAAGTCACTGTTGATGTGTAAACTCGCTCATAGGGTCATGCTACATGACTATAAATGTCTTTTTTTTCTCGATTGTTCAGAGGTGATTGAGGATGAAAACTTGGAAAATGAATCAATCACCAGCTAACTGTTGATCAAGTATTAATTACAAAAAAAAATTTTTTTAAATTTAAATGGTGTTTTGTTACTTTTGTAAAACTTGAAACGAGTTTTAACCGTTTTTATAGCCAATTTTTAGTCCTTTTGTAGCTCTTTTCTTTCAGAATGTTCTAATGTCACGAAATGTATTATATTTATAATCCGAAAATATGTTGATACTATTATGCTGGGTGACTGGAGGTATACAGGTAGGTATGTTCTCACTTAGCTAACTTCCAAAAAAGTTACTTCGGTTCTATTATTCTGATTTAGGTTTTGGAATGTTTTTGAGCGTGAACACCAGATAAAACTCTTTGTCTGGTAACTTTTCAGGAGTGCTAATTTCTGGGTTGGTAGGGGAAGTGGTGGAATACATCTCAGCTGAGTTGTAAATCTGCTTCGCGAGGTGTGCAGAAGTTTCCTCGAGAGTCGCCGAGTATCGATCAGTGCTAATGAACTGTTGACTCCTAAACGAGCTCCGCCCGGACGTCGCGTACTTCCTCCAGCCGGCGCTTTATATTCCGCCCCGACTTCTCGTTCAGTCACCTCCGCATGTCGGTATCATCGGAATCAGATCCCGTCCTTCCCTCCGAATTATGAGTTGGGGATCAAAGTAGACGGGTCTTACGCGTCTGAATTCAATTCTGTACAGAATGTTCATCTTTGGTGCCTGCCATATGCCAGGGATCGATTGTACAACTAATTATGAAAAAAAGTTGCCCAACATACATTTTAGATAAGGAATTCTTATAAAGTATTAAGCTATTGCTGTGGCTTTGAAAATGTTAAAATAACAATTTTTGAATAATTTCTTCATCGAAATTCGTGTTAAAGTATTCTGAAATGTTTGATTTCCTGGATTTAAAAAAGCGACCATAAGGAGCGTACTTCTGTTCAATGATTCTACTGACCTATACATAGATATTTATAAATTTGGCAAATAAATAAGAAAGATAAGATAGATTTTACCGTAAAGGAGCGTAAATTCATTTAAGTATCGAAGAAAAACTATTGTGGAAGGGATGTATCAAGTGTGTCGTGTTTTGGGAGAGGGATTGCGACTCACTGATCGATAAATACAGCCTAGGGACAGATAAAAGTGGAGATGTTCTCCACAGTTGTGGAGTCTGGATTTTGTTGAGGTGCTGGAGGTCGTCAATGATAAATTGCATTAACATTTCAAGGGTAAAGTTTTGGTGTCCGAAAGGCATCAGCGGAACCGAGAACTCCGTACCAGCCCGACAGTGGTAGCTCAGATCATGGGGAGAGGGCCAATTTGGATAACTAAATGGTTATTTAAGCTAAGAGATGACATATTGGCGCTCAGGTGCCGCCCTTGTGAGAAAGAAAAGCAGTCGTATCCCTTAGTGTAGTGAAAATGCGTTCCATTTCACCGCACAATGCACAGCATACACTATGGTTACACGTAAATGGCTTAGAAAATCGGTGATTTTCAGGGAGGAATATATGCATTTTTTGGGGAGCGCAGAGATTAACCTCGTTAGATATTGTTGGCAAGTCCGTGTAAGATCATTTGCTGAATACAAACTTTAGTTTGTCGGGTAGTTTTATAGTTATTTTTATGAATCGTTTACATTTAAAAACCAAAATGTTGAACTCATCTGTCGATCCTGATAGGTTCAAGATTATTAACATGACTCTCTATATCCATTGTAACAATAGTAGATTATAGTATGTGATTCAATACAGATAACTTCGTGGCTTCTGGCTAATTCAAATTGAAGTGGCGAAGAATACCACTTCAACTTCAACTTCTTCGATACTACTTATCAACAGTCAAATATCAAACACAAGCGTTGGTTTCCCTCCGAACTCAACAACACTCTTGTTGATTCTACAATCCTCACTTGAAATTCTCCCGACCCCGGCTAAATTTACCTATTGATATTTCGAATTGCAGTAACAACGAAGTCAGCCGAGTGGACCGAACCCTTGAAAACTTGAGCTCCGCGTTGCTTGTCGGAGGGACAAAAGGACCAGCTATTGTCTTAACCATCGGCCGCTCTCGTTCCCTTATTTTGTTTCGTCTTCCATTGTATCCCGAACTTCTGAATTCTCTTTGTTTCCTCTTGTGTAATTCAAAAGAATAATATTTACTTCGGTTTCTCATCTGCAATGCAATTAGCGCCGGAATTAAACTTTTCATCTACACGGGGAATCTCGGTTTGCGGTTTAGTTGGAACCGTTGGCGGTTTCGCGCGGATCAACAAGATCTTATCAAAATGCTGAACGGAACGGAATGAGGATTATTGGAATGGAGTTGGGACGTTTCATTATGAAAAGTGTTTTGTAAACGGTTAACATCTGACATCGAGAATGTATAAATATGATATCCAAAAAACTATGCCTCAGTAATTGTACTACAGTAAAGCTACCTACCTATTGCTTTGCGCCCATGAGTGGATGTGCAGAAATTGGAAGGTTGAGCAACTGTCGAACTAGCTTGCTGTAGTTACAGAGACAAATGACATGATGTTTTTTGCTGTACATGAAACCAAATTAGCACAATTTCCACTAAATGGCTATCTTGCTAATATTATATGCAGCATCGAAGGAATGTCTGAGGGTAGCCCCACATCAGGGTATCCCCAATCATTTTGGGAATACCCAACCAGTATTCTTGGGAATATTTTACTTCTTACTTAACTTACATTGATACAATCCTATATAATATTGGGATTCGATTGGTAAATTCATGTTTAATGCAGTGGGATCTACGGTAGTGACAATATTTCTCTAGGAAATCGTGGGTCATAATACCTATGATTCTATTTTTGAAACCCATGTTTTGGACATGTTTTTCTGTTTAAATTTCCAGGGCTAATATTATATGCAGCATTGAAGGAATGCATTCTACAGAATGTCTGAAGGTATCCCCAATCATTATTGGGATTATAATCTTCCAAAACGTGGGAATGTACTATGGTTCGCAGGTTAAACGCAATCTCCTGGTAGTGACGGGAAAAGTCATAATTTTAAATGATTCTATTTTGAAACCCATGTTTTGGAATGTTTTTCTGTTTAAAAGGGCAATTTCTCTCTATTTTTCGTCGGAATTATCAGAAATAACTCAGGTTTGTACTGCGAGAGCTGAAATGACTGGTATCTCCATACTATGAATCCCCATCTATGAACCCGAAACCTCCAAACGATGAAGGTGATACGTCACAGTCAAGTTTTCGAATGGGATTTGAATATTATCGTCGAAGGACATCGATGGGTTGTGCAAGTTGACATGATGAAGGCGGCGATGCAGGACAGGGGTATTGGTAATTAGTCATCCTCCTTGTGAGACCTTGACATGACACCCTCCAAGTTTGACGTTATCCGTTATCTGACAACGTTCACACAATAGTTCGCGTAAGGAGTGCGTCATGTAGGAATATCTTGGAAAATTGTACAAAATGACTACTTGTATATGCAACCTGGTGGTCTACATATGTAGAATATCGGTCCTGCCTTGAGCCCAGAGGTGAGTGGTGAGGCGATTTTCGATCCATCTTTTATGACCCAGTACGTAAAAAGAAATGCTCTATATATCGGGTGGACGGACTTCTTTCTGTTCGCTTTTTGAATCCACATGTCTTGAAACGTAAACCGATCATTTTGTGGAGGATAGAAAGTTTCTTTTTGTTTGGATTGTAAAAAAGGTACTCCGTCGAAAATAACAAACCGAAATTTCCACAAAAGCTGCTCAGTTGGAATGTATTCCTTATTTATTTCTAATTACAAAATGGTAGATACTCACAGTTGTAAATACAAGTACATGTTTACATCTTAGGGAAGCAGAGTATCTTTGTGTACTTAACACCAGAAATAATATTAAGTTTTTTTTTTTTTTTTTTTTTTTTACTTCGTGTATTCGTTTGTGTTTATTTTAGCCGACCTTTCGTCGTATTATGCATCCTTCATCCTAATTTCGGCAATATTTCGCGGCCATGGTGGGCCCCCTCATCAGGCAGCACCGCAGATAAATATGGTGGCATGGCTGATGGTGGAAAAGGCTCAAGGATTCTTTATTTGAAAAGTCCTAATGCTTCCCCCTAAGACACCAAATTACGAATTATATCTGGAAACCGACACCCTCTTGTGAATATGTACATTTAAGTTGCTCCAAACTATGAAACATAGAAAAAATTGATTAGAACAATGAATATGACTCCCAATCGACTCACGAATTCCTTTTTTAATTTAATTCTGAAACGCAATGGTGAATGATTGGGTAAGATTGGGTGTGATTGTCAGGGTGCGCTTGTTTTGGATAATTTGAAGCAAGAGCTAAACAAGAGACGAGCAAGCTCTTCTTTCAGAAGTGTGTATAAGTCACTTAAAATCGATGACCATGTTATGCACTACATTCATGATGAAAATATCATCAGATGGTTAGTTTGATATTTAGGATAAGGGCTGAGTTATGCAGTCTTAACGCCATTCCGTGGAGAGAGGCAGAATGGCAAAATTGTGTAATGTTTTACGGGGTTGAAAAGGAGTACATTTTCCACTATATTGCGATTTGTCCAATACTTGGAGAGTTCAGTCTACTGTGGATGGAAGTAACGGAAATAGATAGGCAAACGTTCACATTATATCTTAATGGCCTGAATGCGTTATACTGTTATGCCAGAGAGAAAATAAAATATCGCAAGATGTTGATAGATAAATTCAATTATTTGATAGAATTCTCCAATTGATTGCCTAAAATAATTTGAAATGTGTGTATTTGTTTGTAGAAGCTTCTGTTGGTTTGCCTATTTAATTGTACTGTTTACCTTTTACTTAATATTAAATATTCTTGGTAAGTTTATCACCGGTAAAACGGGCATGTCCCATTGCCCAAATGCGTATATTGTCACAGTTATCTTATTTTGGTAATTGTGAGGAAAATACACACTATATTGATTGATTGGTTGATATTCTTTCAGGTTCACAAGTAGCATCATCTATAGGCTGGTGAATTTGGAGAAGAAAAGAGCGTGGGATGATAGTAAATGGCTCTGTAATGGAAATGAGTCTTCAATACTCATCCATCAATATCCTTCCTTCAAATTCACCATTATAGGGGTGATACTACCACTAGAAATGAAAGAATAACAACTATTCAAACATATTCATCTGTGATCATGCCTGATGAGAGATGGCGCCGGAATATTGCAAAAACAGGACAAAGCATGGTAATTACGAAGACTGGTATGGTCAATTAGACCCATACCAGAACTGATTCATAAAGTTTCAAACATGCTTGCAGAATTTGTTTAAGAATTGAAAGAAGAAAAGTACAGTAAGTGGTGATAAAGTCTCCGAGGCCTGAAACTGGCAAAACTATGTGTGACGTGATGATTTTAGCGCTGTTCACTCTGCACAGTTCACTTTTGTATCATATGAATGAAATTTGGAAACTAGCCTGCTGCATCCGTGGAACAGGGTCATAAGAAGCATGTGTCATGTGCATAAAAGGTACACTTGGTACACCAAGGTACACTTGTACAAACCAAGGTACACTTATATTATAGAGCTTCTCCGGTTTGCTAAAACGTGGGGGAAGAGGTTTCTGAAAAATCCAGCGAGAATAATCCAAGTAGATCCTTCGGGTTGCAGAAGATGGTTGCTGAATCTCAGAACTCCACTTTTCTTCTGAACTAGCTTACAAATTCGGTTCGTTATGATTAGTCAGAATGTGTACAATTGTTAAGAAATGTCCATCAAAATGCGCCAAAAAGTTGAATTGGTTGCCAGGTGTATTATGAATGGTTGGGTAGGAATGAGGAAGACGATACAATAACGTTCGTTACACCTATTGAAGAAGGCGAAAGATATTTCATTTTCTGGCTGTCCGAGAATTGTTTTCTTGAAATTCAGCTCACTTCTTGTGGGGAAATTAAAACTCCGCGTGGCTTTTCTCCGACGAATAGAGCGTTCGTCTGATTAATCCGGAGAGACTAAATCCCTCGGAAGAGCAGAGTCATCGATTCTCCCAACAGTTCGGGAGCTAATCGGAGAGTCAGAGCACGAGCGTGGACTCCGTAACGAGCTTTCAAGTCTTTGAGAACTGAAGACTTCCGTGGCCTTTGCCAATCGGTTCTGAGGCGGATCCTCTCATACGCAGCAGCCCGAACCTCCCTTTGCCAACCTCTGATCCTCCATATCGTATCCAGTTCCAACTCAGTAAACGGTGATCTATCATTTGTTAGATAGCAATCATTTACTCACAAATCGAGCGATGCCCAATTACATCATTGTGAACTAGTTCTGACAAGTTGGATTGATTATTCATTATTCGTCATTATTACACGCTACATTCTTCAACAGGATAATAACCGATAACCAAGCTTCAATTTTTAACTTCCGATTTTTATGAAGTACTCACAACACTATGTTTATATCTCATTATTAAAATTTGAATCCCACTTTCATGGAATGAAACATCTTCCAATTC
Organism: Creontiades dilutus; assembly: GCA_031894815.1. NCBI lineage: Eukaryota > Metazoa > Arthropoda > Insecta > Hemiptera > Miridae > Creontiades > Creontiades dilutus. The sequence continues at coordinate 139,975 of JAVIWC010009651.1, read as the reverse complement.
TCCTGTTTTGAAATGAAAAAGAGCAGTTTCAATACGTTCCTGGAAATATCTATCTATTCGAAACTAAACATATTCATATAGTAATTTTTTGTGTGACGATATCCCCACAAGAACAATTAGCTTTTAACCGTCCTTTTGTTTTTCTATCTCTGTTAGATATTGATTGATATTGTTAGTCCCCGATTCCCGTTTGACACTACCGAACCTGAAGAGTTTATACATGACTGTTGCAGTCATATCGCCTTTTGAAGGTACAACCAGCCCATTCCAATATCTCCTTCTTATACATCCCAAAAATTCCAACAAAGTTATTTGTAAATATTATCTCTTTAAACACTCAAAACATCTCCGTCAATTGCTAAGCGATTTTGGCAAACTAGATGAACTTCTGGCTGACTCACTTTCCTATTCAGTTTTGAGAGAGAACTGTTCTATTCGTGTCCGCACGGGCTGATTTCTTGGCAATAGTTAAAAGGGCTTCCCCATAGTTTTTAAATACAAATTTATTGTTGGATTTGAGGAATCACAGATTGAGAAATTCGATAATTTTCTATGGGTTAATTTCTGAAGATCTGAAACCTATCACAGTCGATTTCGCTTGGAAAATTACTGGGAAATGACTCCGCACTGCCTATATAATTAAAAACTCCAAAAAATACATTTTTGGCATATATAAAAAAGTCATAAATAGATCTTAAACCATAATTCCAACAAACGGTTCGTCCAAAATCACTACAAATCGACACTCCATTCGTCTATGTAAGTAAGCACCCCGATAAAAACGATTTAACCCACAGCACCTACGCGTGTGAGGCAAACGGGTTGGCTAGACGTTAGGAGCCTTTTACATCTATTCAAAGGGCTTTTATGGGCCGTATGGCGAACGGACATTGCAGATTTTAATTCATTAGAATCATTAAAAATTGGATAGGAAAATGATATCATTAGAGAAGGGAGGAGTATTAAAAATGTTGTCGAAAGTACTTGCATATATCTACTTCTATCTTTCTACTAATCTTGCTGTGTAAACAACTGCTGTCCAATATTTGCGGAACTATTTGGTTCCCGAAACTGCTAGGAAAGCGAGTTACCTTCATCCTAATTCCGTCATCAGAAACTGATAAATAACAATTATTATATTGATATAAAAATACGAATCGATTCTACAGTCTATTAGAGAAAATACAACCGTTCGAGCAGAAGAAATTTCACTGGTTGCGAGATTGGAGATATCCGCTGGGTCCTGGGTCCAGCTATGAGGATTCATACAGGTAGTTCTATATTCGATATTCAAACTCAAAGATCATTCCGAGTCCCCCCGTTTTACTGTCTGCCCCAATTGTTTTGAGGGGCAGAGTTATGAGCGGACCACAAACTGCAGCTCTGTTGCCGTAACGTATGGATGGCTGATCACAGGTGGGTGCCCCAGGTGCGCCCGGCTTCCGCCCGTTTATTGCTCCGCTCTGCGAAGGAGGAAATTAATGGAGTGAACCTCCCGGATTCCTGTATATCCGGATCCCGTGTATACTATGAGCTGATAAGGAAACGATGAGGTGATCTGTTTTCGTTCGAAACTATGATATTAATGGGAAACGCAGCTTTATTGGCAGTGGCAAGAACCAACTCTTGGTGTTAATAACGATCAATGAGACTCTGGAAGACATTTTTTAAAAATTAATTAAGAGATTTTATGTTTTTTCTTCTCTTTTTGAATTTATAATAATCGAAAACTCTTGTAACAAAAGTTAAGAACGCACAGTGGCGTCGTAAGGGAGTCTGATGCCTGGGGCGGACTCGCCTGGTAATGCCCCTACGGGTCGATTTACTGATAAAGTCTGATATTAACTAATGGAAACATGTTGAAATTTAAGGTTGGAATCATTCCAAAATTGATTACCTACACTTAATGAAAGATAATTAAGCGATTATACTCCAGAAAAAAATCCGGATAATTAATAGTATATCTCACGGTTTATTGCCAGCATAATTCACTCATTGGAAGAAATGTCGGAGGAATGAAGACAATGGCCTCTTTGATTGGAGATTTATTGTGAGAAGAGCAAATGACCCGTGGAAACCATCGAAACGATTCACTGAATGGATTTCCCTTTTCTTTTATAGCGTTAGAGGTTTTTATTTTGAGATAAGGCGCATAAAGTGCTCTTTTATTAGATTTTTTCTCGTTCTTTATGTTATAGGTACAGTTTTATCCGGAATTCCTCTATCCCAGTAGAGCTTTCGTATCAATAACGACGGAAATCATTCATATCCGTTTGGGAAACAATTTCTCAAGTGTTTGGGAAGGTGGCTATAGCCTACACTATAGATTTAATTAAACAAATTTTAGGTTATAATAGTGATAAGTATTAGTTATTGAACAAGATAAATATTGGATAATTTTACATACAAATTTAACAAACAAAAAACATTCTGTGTCATCCGTCTACTGAGAATTCGATCCGCCAACTTTACTCTTCTCATATTTGGTCTCACTAATCCCAATTGGATTCTGACTCGAGGATGACTCGGTATTTCCAGGCAAAGTGCCCGTACCCCGCCAACTGCAGCCACTGACCATCTGCCATCCAACAAACCTAGCTGCATCTAAGCCCTGCTGTCCCCGGGTAGCGTCTCTGAAATTCGGTCAACACTCTTCATGCAGCAAGAGAATGCATTACTTTCTAGGAGTCCCACAGTTACAAAGGGAACAAAGCTTATTCGGACTCTCCGACCTGATATAAATCCCGTCGTTGAGCGCCAAAACTGCACGCCTTGATGTCACAACCCAACGCTCGACCCTTTGGTGTAGGTCCACTGATCGTCCATGCAGTTCTGCTGGTCTTACATCAAAATCCAGTAGTCTGTACCTGGTATTTCTTGATGGCAGTTCTTGAGCCATGTGGTCGATCTAAGCTCCACGAACTGTCTCATCTATTTTCGTCATCCCTTGTTGCAATACTCACAAGGTGTCGAGGTTGAGCTAAATGGGGCAGACATAGCGTTGAGCCAACTCCTTCAGAGCTGCACACCATGAAACGCCTTTCTGGACAACTTCTGTAGCCAACTTTATGGGGCCATCGTTTTTGGGACACCTTAAAAGTCTTGATTATATACCTACAAGCAACCGCCAGCTTTCTTACATATATTGGTTCCGCGCCACTTTGTGAATGATGATTCTGCGAATGTGATTAAGATCACAATACACCTACTAATATTTCTACGGTACTTGGTTCGACTCTAATTAAAAACGGTTTGGAATTTCAACAAAAACGTCTTTAACGCGACAGCAATTGAAGACCAAACTGAATATAAAAGTTTATTCCCATTAGAACTTCTTAAATATTCTTTATTAATATTTATTAAATCCACCCAAGACGGTTGTTGAATACTTGGAGTGCCATTTACTTGTGTAATTGGATAATTTTAGATGATACCGACTAGATACTACTTAGGATTGAGCTAAAAAGTCCTTAAAATCGCCAAAAAATTATGCATTCTGAAAATGAGTTAGTTTGACTGGAACATTTTAAGCCTAGGGAATCCAATTCCTAAGGAATTGTTTTAATTTCAAAAAAGTTTGTCGAAAATTGGTCATAAACGGATGCAAATTGTTAAATTTATGTACCTAAGCAGAATATTTCTCATATAAATTCATTATTTATGATCGATTCATAAAGTGTTACTCAAAATCACGTTGACATTTTTACTTAAATTGCATAAAAACTTGCAATGAATTGATAAAAACCGTTAATAACGCTGAAAATCCCAACATTTATACTTAATGCTGAATTTTATTTAGAAAACAATTTTTCTTTTTTGAGGGGAACTGGATGTTGCCCCTTCCAAGAACTGAGTCGATAAACCTGCAACCCTTGGAAGATACCACTGAAACTTCCAGGTATATGCTCGGGAATGGTAGTATCAAGGAACGAGATTGAGGAACTATTCACATCCATCACGAACTTGGTCGTGAAGAGACTTTCTCAACCCCACGTGGGTAGCCCAGTTCTCTCAGACAGACGCTACCTCAACCTGCCCCTTATCCGATGCCCTCTCCCTCGATAGAAACGTTAAAACAAAACGCTAAAAGAAGAAAAAATCTAGATCGGGCATCTTCCCAGTTCTACTTGGATTGGATCCAGCCCCCTCCACGCTAGCAAAACGCAACGGCCAAGGGACTGCCTTTATAATTCTTGGACTCCCTCCACCAAGCTTCAACCCTTACCCCTGCCCTAACCCTTCAACCCTTAACTCAAACCCTAACCCCCCTCACCACTGGCCCTACGGTTCCCTAAAAGTGCGTTAAGTCTGCGCGGCCGTCCGCAGGAGATTTATCCCACTGCTGAACTTTCGTCCTCGACTAGCGAAAACTACGGAATAGCGTTTTCTGCTCTTTCGAAACACCCATTTTCGCCCTTGCTGTCCGACTAAGGTTTTATATTACCGCGTTCTAAATATCCCTCGCCTGGAAAAATTATTATACAGCGAATTTAAATGAAATATTCCAATGGGTTGAAAAGCGAAGTGCAGATACTTTTTGAAAAAGTTATGCCTCGGTAGAACCTCCTAGGAACTTCTTTACTGTGTTCACTCAGTTTGACGTATTACTTATAACTTTCAACATTTCAATTTAATTATAAGAAATGCAAATTAATACAGAAAAGTTTAGCTTGTTAAGGTGTTTTGCCGTTTAGTATTCCTGCTCTATCGTTTTTTCTGCTAGTTCATCCCGTAATTAGATATTATTCAATGTTTAACACAAGTTACGAAATATAATTTCGTCAGTAGGTTTGTAGAAAAGTCCTAGTAGAAGGGTTGACTATTTTTTAAATTTTTTCTTTAGGATTTACATAAATTGAAACGTAATCCAACGAAATGGGAGGGGGTTACCTTTTTTTTGTCGATTATAAAGATTTATTATTATAAATAGCACACCGTAAATATGTGGTTTGATGAATAGCCCATTCAACGTAGAAACCATTTAATCTTACAGAATGGTTCTGCAACGGTTACAGTGTGGTGTATGATTCATGGGTGTAGTACACTCGAGTTTTATTATCTTCCGTTGCTTGTATAATTATATAGATACGGAGTTAAGTGTAATAACTCATAATTACAATTACAATATGGCTCTATGTTATCATTTTTGAAGCCACTTAAATTAAACTAAAAATACACCGTTTTCCTACAAACATAAAGACAGAACCATACGAGACTAAAGGCTGGTTTTCTAAACTATGCCAATAATTACGCAATATATTCACTATTTCCGTTATAAGTTGTAGTAAACACCAACAATACAAGGTGTCTACTATACAGGTCTCATTCCTTCTAGGTATCGGTTCTACAACTGACTAATAAAGTATTTTGTTTAAACGCTCAAATTCAGAGTTATTCACGATTTAAATTTTTTATCGACCTTGCTTCATCGAAACGGAGGTAGTTCCTTCAATTTCAGAAACCGTTGGAAGGACCGTGAAATGTCTTATCTTCCTGATACTAAATGCAATTTTTTTAGTTGAATTTTACGGGGAATGAAGCAGTTTGAAGAGTGAACTGAGTAACTTTTCAAGAACTTTTCGTTTTTCAAAGCCCATGATCCCCAAATCATTCGAGATGCCCTATTGCCGATATGCTTCAAAACTGCGATACGCATGGGAATACATGGTGACACTCTCGATCAACCTTCGCAATTTCCTAGCGGTCTGGGTAACTCATGAAATAATGACGATTTTCTGAATTTTGGACAGCCAAAGATATTGATGAAGTACCCGATCGTACTTGCCGAATCCGTTAAATACCTCGGCTACATTCGAAGATTCTTTCTAGAAGTTCTTCACGGGTGTCCACTTCGGTTCTGTAAACCTCCGATTTTGATGTAACCCACCACCGATGGTCGAGAGATTTTACGGGTTTTGAAAAGTAGAACTCTTCATGCAACATAATGCATCAAGTTGGTTACTTTTTATTTGTCGATTACAAAGATCTATTTATGAGAATAATATACCAAAATTTAAGGTTTAACGAATAGTGCATTCAACGTGGAAACTGTTTACCCTTACAGAATGTGACAGTTGTAGTTTCACTGTGTTGTATGATTCATGGAAGGAGTAAACATTTAATTTCGTGTAAAACTTTAGTATAGTCATTATCCCTTATCGCCTGTATAATTATGTAGGTACGAAGTTAATTACAATGTAACTCATACAAATAATTGTTGTATGGCTATAGGTTATTATTCGCAAAGCCATTATAAGTAAACTAAAAATACACCGCCGTCCTACGAACGTGCAGACAGATAATACGAAACCATAACCAGAGTTTCAAAACTATGCCAATTATTGCACAAAAGGATCATTGTTACCATATTAAATAGAAATTAACACTTACATTATATCGGAATAACAATAATTCCGAATGAATTATTCGTTGTTGCGCATTTGTTGAGAATCATATGAAACTTGGACGTGCTAAGGCACCTTGTTGAGTATTAGGAGCCTGTGCGGCCAGGCCAAGGCGAACTGGTGATTAGTCTGTGAATCCCGCTGAGTTCATGTGCTAGAATACGGCAGTAGATGGGATGATTCATATCACCTTCGCATCTAGTTATCAAAACTTTCCATCCCATTCAAAACATCTCTGTACTCTACCAACGTTTCTTCGTTCCTTGATTAAAAGTTGTGTCTAATCGTACTTTTCCCGTTTTTGTTACAGGTAAGTTGTGAAAACCTACTGAAAAATGTTCACGTAAGTTCTGTCCGTTTATATTTGTATGGCAGTGTTCGACCGAGTGTAATATTTCAACGATCTTAACCACTTCCACCAATCATGAATTAGCTTGTTGACAAAGATCTTAAGCCGCTCTCAGCATTATGCCTTTATCAGGCTGTGGGGAGAATGAATGTGGTTTTTTGAAGTTGTGACAATGAGTTGCCAAGAAAAGCCTGGCATGGAGAAGTGCGGTTACACAGATTACGACTGATATGCAACCTTGGAGGATTTTACGCTCCCAAAATATTAGAATTAGCCTTCTCTTATTTAACCAGCGTTAATTTATTCTCTTCTGGTCTCATTTTTGTTCAAGATCTTCAAACCGAAACAATTATCGAATGTAGCATCATGCGACGAGGCATGGCGGCTCATGGGCCGGTCTTCGTTTCTTCTGACCACTGATGATATGTGGTTATTGGCAATTAGATTCAGCGCCGTCTCTGCTTTTTCAACATTAATTTCAAATCTTTCCACCACTTCCAATCAAACCCATTCAATAGCTAACATTCCAGTTTTAAAATTGTCCAAACTTAGTCAATATCCCACATGATTTACCTGAATTCTTGTGTTTTTAAGGAAATAATTCTTCGTTTGGACCATCTTTAGTACTAAATTTTGCTTTGAATGTACAGCAAACAAGTTTCTTCAGAAAATGTAATGGAATAATAACGAATTTCAAGGCTTTACCATTTCTATTCTTCTGCTTCCAAGTCTACCTATAGTTAGCGAAAGCTTTGTTACCTATCACCTTCGAGAGATGAGACATTTTACCATTGAAACTGTACTGTAAGTACTGTACTACAAAATATGAGTAGATAGATAAGGATTGTTTTCTGAGCCACAATTTTTTCAGTTGCTGTGCCTTTTTCCTCTGTCTGTTTCCAAATACGTTTAGTTTGCCAATTTTATGTTTCTTCTTTTCATTCACGATTGATCCTTTACAGTAACAAAACAGTAATCTGTTTTAATACCTATCTACTTATAGGCTGGGAAGCTACTTTGCCTTACTTACATCTTCAATATCGCTGACCATACTCTCAAACGCATTAGACAACTCATTTGCCTGTCTTATCATCAACAGTTCGATATCACTACGATTTCCTCTTATTCACTTTTAATGACTTGTGGAAAGATAGGATTCCTAAGCCCTAATTACTTTCAATAGCCGAAGCATATTGTGCACTGGGAAACAGAATAGGATCCTTCTATTTCTCGTTCCTCTGCAAAGACTCCAGATTCATCCAGCGCTCTTCGGCTATGTTCGGTTTTCCAATGCCTAACTGCAGTCCCTAATGTTGGGGTTGGATAAAGCTGCAAATATCCTTTTTTTCCCTTCTCTAAGAATCCGCACCTTTATCTTCCAATAAGCTGTGGTCTTCGGTGGTTCGCGTTTCATTTTCTATGTGCACTTTTGTAGCCTTAGGATCGTAGGACTATTTTATCATCTGTCTCACTATTATCCGCAATTCGAGTTCTATCACTTCTTTATCGACTAAGATTTCTTATTTGGAAACTTGAATGATATAGCTTGAATTATTTTGATTAGTTAGCTCTGGCAGTTTATTGAATATCCACCGTAAACCTGTTTCCTATTAAACCTGTTTTTTCAATTCCGTAATTGAAAATACGTTTTAGTTCTTGAATCCTTTCCGTGATACCAAGAATATTGTAACTCCCCGGAAAGTCTAAATAAAGTTCACCGAAGTGCCGCCTCGAAACGGAATAGGAGTCATCAAGAGTTCAAGATGATGTAGAATTATTGATAGATTCCCGACCAAGAAGGTTCCGCGCACTTAGACCCCGACGCTACAAGTGGAAGAGTCACCGTTGCTGAACACAGCCTTTGATTCAGTGAGCTGTTCGTCAAATTGATTGTGAGTTATTCAACAGCTTTTTAGTTACGAAAGATAAAATGTTTGGGAGTTTGAATTATACATTTGCAAGTATACAAATACACACAAAAAATTCTTATACATAAAAGTATATACATACTCTTAAACATTCTTATTCTTAAACATGACACAATACATGAGAAATTTATATTGGCCAACTAACTGGGTATTTCACAATATCGGAATTCTTAATTTTGAGTATTGTAGCGTTCAGGCGGAGCAAATATTTCTTTATAAATGAAAAAGTAACGTGTTAGAATCACATTTGTTTTGATTTTAATGGAAAGGTGGACGCCGTGGGCCCGCCCTCCAATTATACCATTTTTCTCGGTATATACGGCTTTGCCTACACGGGGGGCCAATGCAAATCAAATAAATGGGAGCAATAAAGCCCGCCAGTTGTTGTTCGGTTGTTCTGTTGTGCGGCTGGTTTATCGCCAAACTAACAGCCAGTTAGGCAGGATTTAACCGACTGTTACTTCGAAACTTGAATTAAAGAGGGGTAGACGGTTAAAGTTTGATGCGGGGCTCGAAATTACCCGCACATATGAATATGAATAGCGTTGTCGAGAATATACGATAAAGTATAGACGAATTGTAAGAGCACTTAGTTCAACATTTATGTATCATGGTTAACGTTTATCTTTCTGAGGTTAAGATCTATTTCTGCTCAACAACAATATTTCTGTTCATGTTTCAACCTAAATCTCTGTCAGCTATTGAAATGGTTACAGGTACCGTAAAATAATTGTAACATCATTTTCCGAGCTCCCTGGAAAATATTAAGGTATCTCACATTTGTATAAAAATAAATGCTTCGTTTTTGGCTTGGATCAGCCGAGTGACCTCTAAAGCTAATTTTTCTCTCTCAAAGCTGCGGTTCAGAAAGCCGACTCCTAAAGGCTTATTCCTGCCGTTGCAGATCAGCTGAAGGGCTCCTAAATCTGACTTCTACGATATTCACACTCTCAAGCTGCAATTTAGTATGTCAATTATGGTGTTTGTGAATAACCGTTGTTGAATAATGATTGGAAACATTCTTGTACCATGTCCCTCAAGTCGTAACATGTGCATTTGATGGAATTTGAATAAATATGTTAAATGTATAGTTAGGACCAGAAATGTAGGTCATTTACGGAATATACAATATCTACAGTCCGTATGGAGGTTGAGTGGAGTCCGTTCGTTCGTGGAGGCTTCCAGTTCGATGTACATTCGAACGAGTACGACTTCATTTATATGTTAACGAGCCGGACCCTACGGATGCTATTAGTTGAGGGATAACTGGATTCCCTCGGATTCCGGCCAGTTCAGCGACGAAACTTCCGAATAGAGAGAAAAGTAGCTTTTGGGACGTGAGTTGAACTCTGAAAAAAGACGCGATAACACATTTCAACATTTTGATTCGACGCTGGCTCTTTAAAGGAGCTTGACGATCCTCTATCCATTTAAAAATGTATCCCGGTTTCATTGAAATAAAACAAACTTATAATCCAACAAATATTTTACCCAAAATCACAGGAAATTGACTCTTCATTTTTCTACGTCATTAAACACCTTCATGAAAACGATTTGGCAATCAGCATCTATGCGTGTGTGGTGAACAAAACTCCAAACGGAGCAAATGTGCGAAAGAACGATTTATTACATAAAATCCGTAAAGCCTTTCATAGCTAGACAGCATAGGACGGAAGTTGCAGATTTTGAATGTGTCACCTTGAAACGTAAAATTCACAAGTTTGAGGGAGGTTATAACAAATGTTTGCTTTATGATTGCAAAGGCTTATAACTAAATAAACCAAAATACTGATCTACTCAAATATTATAGTTGAATAAAAGGTTTTAAATTTGAAAATCAATCTACCAGCGATAATGAAATTGTTAGTCATGTTACAGATTTTTGGGTAATAATCATGCGCTGTGCAAAATCCGCTGTGTGTTCCCCACTGCTAATTTCTTTCCGGTTCCTTTAAAGATTGGCATTTTACCGGGAGTTTGGTTGTCTTTTCTTGATAGTGTTTTATTGCTTGTATTCATATGGGTTAGGACTAAATCATGGAAATATCGGAGGAAAAACGAGAAAATTAATGACAAGATTTTATCTTAACTGTTGTGCTACAATCGGTTCGTATGTACAGTTAGTCCGGAGCCGTTCTGGTCACCACTCTCGTATTTAACCGCGTAAAAATTGACAGAACTAGTCGGGATTTTAAGTTCACTGTTTGAAGAGCCTGTCTGGAACTGTATTGAACTAATGCTAACAAGTCGAGGTCTTTTTCGGGACTTATGGTCCCTCTCAAGCTTGTGCTTCATCTGTTAGTCCAATCGTCATTGAGATGATCACCAGCTCGATTTTTCTCTGTTTATTTTTATTGATTTCGAAACTAGGGATAGTAATTGGGATTTGATATTGATTAATTTTCCAACTAGCCTGAGTCTGAGCGACTGGGGGAGGGGGTTCAAACTGTTAAAATGTTGGTATTTTCGTATTTCTTTAAGTACTTTTTTTTACAACAAAAGCTTTTCAACGTTTTTCTCAATCATTCTATTTTGATACTCACAAGTCTTCGAGCTCAAGTTGTTAATAGCTGGTTATAGATTCCATAAAGATGCTGTAAACTTATTTTCGAACATATTGGATTTTTAATTTTACCAACTTTTAATAAAATTAATCGTAAAATTGATTATGTGATACTTTGTAATTTTACAAAAGGGCGGGTGGAAATTTCGGACGCTGTTTGAAATTGGGTAGCTAGTTTCTATGTTCTGCATGGTTTTCTATGTCACCCGCTTCACAGTTACATGTCATCGTTCTACCTCATTCATGAATGTGATTATGGTCTGAATGTTACCAGAATTGTAAAACGAGTTGAGGTTATAAGTTCCGAAACGCATACGGACAGTGAGGAGTAATAGAACACTTTTCATCCTCTCCCTATCGGTTCTAGAACGAACTTGATTCAATTCTTAGCTGCTCTAGAACTCGCTGTACCAACAAAGAAAATGATGAGCGTGAATCTATCACCACTCCTATTGCCCTAAACCGGGAAGAAATTTAGATAGATAATCTGTTGATGTTTACTGTTGATTGGATCAACTAGCGCTATAGTTTGAACCGTCATGTAGTTTAAGAAAAATTCATTCTGTTTATTAATCCTTTGTCTAGTTTTGTGTGACAGTATAAGTACTTCGTTTTCTAACAAAGGTTATGGGGAACTGATAGGGTGTGAAGACGACCAAAGGTCGAGAACCGGTCTTTTAATCGAAATAAATGGAACACCAATCGTCTGCAAGTCCAAAAAACAAAATATGGTAGCTCCTGTCATGTGGTACTAAAATGATGTGGATAACCCGAATTTTTCTTGACATAATATGACAATTGTAAGACGAACCATTGTTAATATGTAATTACCAGTATTCCCTTAATTTCGCAAAAAGGAACAGCGTTAGCTCACACTCAAGACTCATTGATATCAAATATAATTTTTTATGAGATTTGGTTGACGATCACAAACTTAAATTGGAGTACATACCGACAAAGAATAACGTATCGAACATTCTTACCGAAGCTCCATCCAGAATAAGAAATAAGGAAATCCTAAAGAACATGGGTATTGAGGAGAAGAAGAAAGGAGATGAATCTGGTGATGTTGAATGTTGACCTGTTGATGTTGGCTGTTGATAGGCTGTATCATGTAGTTTAGGAGAAGTTCCTTCTGTTATGTTTGTGAATACAAGTCTAGTTTCGTGTGACAAATACGTCGTTTTCCAACATAAACGTAGATATGAATAAGTATGTATGTTGGGGAGGTCACATATTTTAGGAACGATGTGGTTATCACCGGAAACCGAACTTATCCGTCATTGTGAGGGGGAAGTTCTGACGTGAAGGCCAAACCTGTTGAGTCCTGACGTCCGCAGCCCACACGTCAGCTGATTCCGTGCGTTTCGTGACTCTCGCCGGCCAACTTTGATGATTGAGCTGAGCGATCCATCACTTTCGTCTCGGGGCGGGGGCGGCTTTGCGTTTTTCGAACTTCTTTCCTCCGCCCTCTTAGGACCTAATTCCCGTGATAAAGATTCATTTGGCTCCTGACTTATTGAGATGCCCCGTGGGTTTGACGAAGAACATCACGGCATTTGTCAATACTTCAACGACTTGATAATTCCGCGGAAATGGAAACAAATGCCTATTCATGGAGCCCACGTTCGCCTGTGCCTTTACAAGGAGTAGGCTAGTCAAAGCAGTGCTAGTTATTCACCAATAACGATGAAGATCAATGGGTTCCTGGGTCTTGGAATCTTCATCCAAACATACTAAGGAATAAGTCTCTTATTAAATCAAGAACCGTTTGAGCACATGCATTTTGTAAAGAATTCATCACCACTTTTATATTCGTGAAATAACTCAGCATTCTTTATTAAAATGGCAATCCCAGAGAAGCCTCTATTTGACTTACTGATTTGGGGAAACCCAGGAACTGGCCACAGGAAGAGGGAGAACTCTATACGAGCAGAGGCCTCACAATCTCTTGTGCAGACCCTCACAAACTCAAAACACCCGTCCTTCACTCAAAATTCCAGACGAAAAACCTGTCCCTATTCGGGAATCAGAACGTCAGATTGGTCTTGAGCAAAAGGTATCTTTCTGAAAACATTTCCATCATTCACTAGCGTGAAAGAAAAACTCGTAACACGTATGCAAATAAAGCAGAGAAATATGTGCATAACATACCCTTTTAAGTTACATCACACCGTCATCACTTCCCCTACAAGAAAATAATTTTTGTATCTAGGCTAGTCAATGGTTTCAATAGATGAAAGTGCCCTGAATCCGAATCTGCTGACATAATTCTTCTGTCATTCTTCAGTGTAGACAGGGTGTCCAGCAGTTCATCAAACTTCCGGAATCGATTCTAGAGCTCATTTCCAACTAAAAATGTCTCATAGATTTTTTTAATCGGATACTCCATTTCCAGTTCCAAGTTCCAGATTTTTTTCTTGTTTCTGATCTTACGTCACTAAAATAGGCGAAACTCCTTTAAACTACTATCTAAAATTCAATTTTGACGTCACGGTTCGGAGCAAAGTTAAAATTCCTTATCCTCTCAGGACACTATACAATTTTTTCAACATGACTTATAACGTGAAAAATTTGTCCAAAGATTTGTGTGAAAGATGATTTGAGCATTTAAAAAAAACACTCCTTTCGATGTTCTATCTTGCTCAAAATTCGAATGGTTTCAGAAAAAAAGTTACTGTAAGACATTTTTGGAGAAAATGACATTTGATTGATGATGTGAGTTTATTACACGTAATCGACGTTTTTCACTCACGTTTCCGTTGCTTCAAAAAATGAATTTGATATAGAATTATTTGTACATTTTGGTTGTACAAATGTATCGAATGGTAACACCCTCAGGCTTCTCGCTCTATAAATAATGAATTTTCACGTCCTTTTGCATTATCATTTTATTGAATCAGATCCATGTCTAGCACGCCATGAAACTTGGATTGGGAATTTTTGGTATCAAAGGAGGCTTTTAGTGAAGACCGAGTCTAAAATGCACAGATTGCTCCATTGCTTCCTAGCAATCTTTATTTTGTTGCTTCTAAGTGGAGAAAGAGCCATCGAAGCTCTGCAAATTATTGTGTAAAGGTTTATTGTTTCTGTGTTGAGAAACGGTGCATCTTTGGGATGATTGAGATTGCCAAGTTTGTAGTAATATAGAGTGTTCTAGATGTGAATTTCGATTAAAATTCATCATATGTATCAGAATGTTTTAAATTTAATTTTCATGTCTATAATTTTCCACTGCAATAATATCTCAATTGTATACGCCACTGTAATTCATCCTCATTAAATCGCTTTCAATGGTTCTAAAATGAAAACTGACAACGGATAATCCTAACGAAATTTTATTCCGTTCAGAGGCCCGTTGGTGATGGATTCATCCGGGAAATGACTGTTGAGGTCCGACGGAGCAAAACGTTCGAAATCAATAACTCGGGACTCATTCAAGTTCAGGAGTTCGTTAGAGCCGGCATCAAATAACCCTGTTTACTTATCGTCCAAGGGCCTCTTTAATTTCCCAAGTTCACGGGGTTTCTCAATGCTGGATCAAAACGGTGGAGAATTTACCCAAGTTTAATTAAGCCTTCACCGAGTCCTATTATTTACTAAGTAATATTACTTTTAAAACTTCCGGAGGTTGATAGGAAATTTATGCAATCAACTTGATGTGACCTAAACATTTTTACTCAATCTCTCCTATAAAATAGTTTCACCTATTTTATTATTTTATTTTCTATTACCATATTTCGGCCGTCAATGATCCATTGGACCGCAGAGAAATATTTTATCTCATTCTTTGCATCAACTTATTTTTATAATATTCAACATATAATAATCCATTTACCTCTAATGAAAACAAGCCAATAATTAGTAAAATAATCAAATTCAGAACCGATATATTTTGCCCACATGAACTGACATGTGAATCTTGAACCCTGGTACTCAATAATTGTATGAAGAGTGAAAAAAATCACTAGTATAATTAGAATGTTCACAGCAACGTGTCAATGAAAAAAATTTATAATTTAATAATTATTACCAACTCAATTAATTTGAAAATAGTGAACAATTAAAGAAACAATGTTTCAAAGCAATGAATGTTTTAATTGATATTGGAATATAGGTTATGTTCAACTTTTAGTTTGGATAATATCTGATCATCTACAAATTCAAGCTTTTCAGTACGGGGTCAAATCCAGTGTTAACGTTACTGCCCATTTTGTTCATGTTGCTATGGAAGGTTAACAAATGAGATAAAATACCTCACGTCTCCACTTTCAATGGAGAGGAGGATGCCGAGGGCCCGACCTCGCCCGCCGCGTACCCTCGGTTTACATGCTGATCAGATGCGAATCCCCCAAAACCGTGAGAAATTTGCAACACAATGTCCCAGCCCTTGTGCCGCCCCGCTGTTTCAATTAATTATCACAAAGGGGTTAATCGCATTGCCGGTAAAATACTTCTCCTGGCTGGGCCCTCGGGGACTATTTGGAGACACGGTGCTGGGTCCGGAGACTCGGGAAGGAAACAACGTAGAAGAGGCCGACGTACAGGTGGGCAAATGACTGATCCGAGAGGAAAACATTAAAAAATGGTCCTATTTACCCAAAACTTGGGCCTGAGGGGTTTTTAAGAGTGAGAAACAAGAATTTGATGTCATAAACTTCAAAAAACGAGTCCTTGAGATGAAAAAGTGATTAATTAGAACACGATGAAGGAAAATCTGGAATATAAAACTACATTGAGGGGGAACACATATTCCTTACTTAGTGAAAAGGAAATGCTCAAGTGGACCTTTGAGGCTCGATGGCTACTTACGCTATACTCATTTATAGTAACTGTTTAAGAAAATGCTGTAGCAATTGCTTGCAAAAATAAAGGTAAGTCCAGATCTACCTTAAGCATTTCCTTAGTAACATTTCATTACTTTCTCGAGTAACGAGAAATCTCTATTCAAGTCACGACTATGAATTCCACCCTACACACAAAATGCCTTGTACGATAAGGATAAGAATTGTCAACGTCCTTTACGTCTCTCAAGTCGTTCGCGAGGTGCTTCAGGTAATTGTGCCACGTAGCGGTTCTCGCTACGAATGCCTGATTCCACGTGAAAAATTCGCTTACTCCTCTACGGAGTAATTATGAACATTCGGAGTAATTATTAACGTAGATTTTAGAAAACATGTAGCACTAAAACAATTTTAAAAAACTGACACAGGTGTAGGAGAAGAGTAAAATTTATGGTTTTTGAAAGGTTTACAAATTTTAGAATATTTTGCTGTGTTCCAGAGAGCAGTTGGCGTGTGAAACTGTGAACATTTGTTCATAATCCCCACTCTTGGACCTACTAGTAGCCTAATTAGGTAGGGAAATAATTTCATATTCATGGATTTAACGATGGTACACCAAAAACGCTGGATAGGACCGAATAATGCATCGAAATGGTAATGAATGATAACGGTTTACAAATTACACTAACTTTGCCGTTTTAAAGCAGAACACGTTGCACATTTGTTCCTCATTGCTAAGATGTTTGATTGCATGGAAAAAATTGTAATGTGATTTTATTAGGGGGGAGGAACTTGACTGCCAAAAATGAATGCATCTCATATGGACTTGTTTGTCTGACAGATTTTTTCGTTTTAAATAGATTTGGAAAGAGACAGTTGCAGAGGTCATAATGATTCCGGAACCAGGAAAATCACTCGACGAGAAAACTGGATATCGCCCTATATCCCTTCTTCCAGTTATGTCAAAATTATTTGAAAAATTGCTCCTGAAACGTCTCAAACCAATAATAAAAGATAGAAATTTGATTCCAGATCATCAATTTGGTTTTAGACAACGTCACTCAACGATAGATCAAGTCCATAGGATCACTAACATCATTGAAAAGGCCCTAGGAGGTAAACGAATATGTTCCAGTATTTTCCTAGGCGTTGCTCATCCCTTTGACAAGGTCTGTACGAAGGACTGCAGTATAAACTGCATAGGGACCTCCCTAACCAGTATTATCTCCTCTTGAAATCGTACCTTGAGCACCGACGCTTCAGGGTGAGCCGAGAAGACCAATACTCAGATTTGAAACCTATAAAAGCAGGAGTGCCGCAAGGCAGCGTTCTTGGTCCCGTTCTCTATTTGCTATTCACAAGGAACATACCACAGCATGATGTCACAATAGTTGCCACATTTGCAGACGACACGGCCATCCTCTCACTTGGTGATGACGTCGTTAGTGCATCGCAAAAATTACAAAAGTCAGCTAACGACATAGCAGATTGGACCAAAGTGTGGAGAATGAAACTTTATGAATCAAAATCAATACACATAGACTTCACAAACCTTAAATGTTCAAAAATAGATGTTACAATCAGTTCAAATAAAGTATCATATAGTATTTCAGTAAAATATTTGGGGATGAACCTTGATTAAAAATTAAATTGCAATAATCTCATAGAAAAGAAAAAACCAAGAATTGAAGATCAGGTATAAATGATGTACTACCTGCTGGGAAGGAATTCACGCCTAACACTCCACAACAAACTACTATTATATAAGCAGATTCTTCGCCCTATCTGGACCTATGGAATTCAACTATGGGGCTGTGCCAAAAAACAAACCTAAAAAAATACAAACATTTCAAAATAAAATACTGAGAAGTATTGTAGGTGCCCCCTGGTACATGAGAAATTATGATATTCATGAGGACCTGGGGATGGAGACCGTACGTCCACAAACACGAGAACCCGGTGATGGACAATACGTTTGACGTTTTGGACAATACGGATGAACTTGAGCGCCTCAAGAAGAAAAACCATTTGACCTAGTTGTGCAAAGTGATTTATTACAATATTATTACCATGTATGCTATCTAAAGGGAAGATTTTATTGAAAACCTAACCTACTGCTTTGTCTACTATACTATGACAAATATTGCTAGATGAAAATGTATATACATTTTTCAGTTTGCAATAAAAATCACGGAAAAAATAGATTTGGGAGCAACGTTATGCTTTGAATGTTCCTGCAGTGCGATCGAATTTCGTATATTCAACTCCAAACATACAAAAAGTGAACTCGTATAACCGTTTTCCGCAGTTTAATAGGCAGTTTTACCTTCTCATGTCGAGCTTCACTCATAAACTCTGCAGCTGAGCGGGTCGACACGCAAATTCGTGCTTTTTTGTCCACATTTACCCAGTCGGGCTAATTAGAATGTTCCTCAGAGGTCATTACGTGACTTGTTCTACATTAACGCCGACGGAATTTTAAAACTCGCGACCGAACGAAAAGAAAAATCAACTCGCTGTTTCGCCGTTCAAAGAACGTGTGTAGGACTTAATGCGCCTAGCCTCGCTTCGAGAAAATTAGCGCGATAATACCAGCTTCGTTTTAAAAGGTTCTATATTTTTGTTTCAAAACGTTCCGACGCTAAAATCGTCAAACTGCAGCGTTGTGGATTCATTATCGGTGAAGGTCGAAGGTTTTAAATGAAATACAGAAGATTGTTATTGGAATCCATACTAAAATTTTCTGCACGAATTGGTGTAAAGTGACCTGCTCCTAATCGGTCACTTGATAGTGGAGTATTGTCGGTCACGCATGAACTGTGATGGATTATTAGGTGGAAGTGATACGAACTAAATCAGTTAATATCACTAAAGTTGGTGATGAACGTTTATTTCCACGAAACAAAGAGTTACAACGTTGAATCGACTTCGGCTATAAATTTGGTTTGTGTGCTGCTACATGACAGCCACACGAAGAGTGCGTCCATCCAGCTAAGTGTCGTAAAAACAATGTTCATTCTCGTGTTCTTGAAGCAGTCTTTAAGGATATCCCTAATTCAGATATTAGTGAAATGCGAGGCAGTTTCAAGAAACGGGATGACGACTACCAAAATCCTCTATTTGTGCCATATATAGCCTACCAGGCGTTGCAATGTCGAATAAATTCAAAACAGATATCCTATCTCAGCAGGGAAATACTAAATGGTATTTAACTCATAAGTAGTCGTCTGTTTTACAGCTAAAATATCTTCGTACGCCTACAATGACTCATCTGCAATAATAACTGTTAGGAAAAGCCCCGACAATTGTAATACAACATGTGATTGACAACGAACCAACTAAGGACGTCCCAAGGGTCGAGGATTATGGGTTTTCCCCGGTCACGGTGGAAGGGATGGAAAATCCCACACAGGATGTAGATCACCCGTACACACAAGCCCGGACCAGCCCAAGGGGATTCATTAAGTTATTCTTTCTTGGTTACTCTTTCTTAAACCGCTCTATTTAAGCTGTTTGCTCTTATAAAGTACAGTCCTAACCTGGTGCAACTCCTGTGCGAACGAGTATCCCCTCCCCAGGGAATTGTTGGCTACTCGACGTGTCGTAGCTGACGCCTGGAATTACATCGAGTGAGCTTGCTCCACGGTCCCTTCGTTCAGGGAAATACGTAAATCACCTCCATGTTCAAAAAGCCATTTATTATCCGGATTTAACTTTTCCAAATTAGCTCACCAGTTCAAAACTTCGCAACTCAACACTAAATTTTCATTTGTGGAAATTCGATGTTCCCTCAAATATGAAACATAACATTTTTATGAAACTTGAAAAAGACAATGCAAAACGGTTCAGATGAAGAAAACGAGTTTCACATTACCGTTACCAATGGATAGAATACCGAAAAGATTCAATAATGCTACCATTTCAGAGCAAAACCTCGTAATCTGAGAGCTCGTTTACAATAAACGAAAATGTATACCAACTTCTGCTATGTGTAGGGCAAGGGTAAATTGGAATTTTGCTTATGAAGGCAGTGCAAGTGGTGCAACTAGGCTTTGCAAACATAACGCAGGTCCATTGCAAAACTGTACATCTCACATCTCTAACAAAACCCGATTTTGGGTATTTTTCATGGGTTATCTTCTAGTTTCTTCCATATCCAAGACCAAGACTGCATCATGAGGATATGATCTGAACTGCTAGATCGATCTCTTGTAGGAAAAGCCATTTGCAAGTTTTGAAGGAGGTAGATAAAGATTAAACATCTTAAATCGGAGAGTCATGCGATCTATTCAGTCATCTAATCAGTTACTAGAGAAATTGTACAGTTGAGTTCCAACATTTGCGACTAGAGTGAGTTGGCATTCATCATCGCTCATTCCCGTGCAACATTTTTGACATTTAATGTAAATGTAATGTCAAATTTTGAATAAATCGGCGTTGTAGCTCATTCCTTCAAAGTTGCAACAAAAGTGAAATTTCCCTTTGTCAGGGAGATATCAATATTTTTGGGCCGTAACATCCGCCTCTAGTAACTAACTAACCGACCGTTAATGACTTTTACCTTCAATTTGCCCAATAAGGGCAGGAATGGCGAACATTAGAGATGAAGAAGAACCTTTTCCGATCGCCGACTACCGTGGACAGTTCGAAGAACAGGCTCACGTATCTTGGCTTTAATCCTTCAATTAGCCCGGTCCTTGGGAAGGAACAGGAAGAATCAGCCTTTACAGAGCGGACGCAGGATCAATGCCGATCTCCCTCGAGTTAATTGGCCAATGAAAGTGGGAGCTCGGAGGCTCCTTCTTCCGAGCTCTGTTGACCCAATGACTCACCAGCCGCCGGTGTGCTTTCGACCTCGCCCATTACCAAGGCCTTCCCAACTGGCTCTTCCTTCTCTTCTACAGCTGAGCGCTTCCCCGAGACCACCGGTACACAGGCCTGACTGCTTGTGCTGTGATGGATAAGGATAGTTCCTCTTTCCCAATTCTTGAAACCACCCCTCCGGAGGAGCGTAATTTTTGTCCTCTACGTCTGGGAGTTGCAGGCATTACTCGTCTCAGCCATTAAAAGGGGCAACTCTACCATTCCATCACGCTACTTGTCATTGGTAGCAGAGCGTGGTTACAAACCATGGACCACGGATAATAGACTCTCCAGACGCCCCTGCCTCTCGTATTGCCCCCTTAAGGGCTATATACTATGCCCTTTAAGCGCTATACCCTTTAACCACAACCCTTAACCATTAAAAATTTGCCACCCCTGCCCTGCCTATTGCGACCCAGTCCCCCGTGCTTTTTGAAAGCCCATGGAGTGTGATAGATCCGTCTCCTCCGGGGATAATATGGCGCCTTCTTTCGGAATTGTTATTGTCTGCTCCTTCTCATTGATGTGAATATAAGTATAGTGTCTACCGTGGACATAGATCCATGGTGTCCAGATCGATTCCATAACTGATTTCCAACAAAACGTGCCATCCAGAGTTTCTTTCTATTCTATTTCTATTTCTATTCGTGTTCATGTTCTTATGTCACTAAAATGATAAAAACCCCACAATTCACAAAATCAACTCGACTTTGGGATTACTGTTTAAAAGGATGTCAAATTTCCCATCCGTTTGGTGGGAAATAAGATTCAATAAATCAATTTTCACGGGTGAAAAATAGGCCTGATTGGAAGTTTTATATTTCGTTAGAAAATTACCGTTTTTTTCGGGCTAGATCTTTACCTCAAGTGAATAACTACATCGTTGGACACTCAACGGGAAAAACTAGCTCAAAATCAAAGCTTTCCAAAGGTATAATGAATCAACCTTGATTTTACTTCACTAATTATGGGAGAAAACGATTTAAATGAAAAAAAACAAGGATTTTCGTTGAAAAATTACTAACCAACTAAAACTAAAACTAGGTACTTACTTAACTAACTAACTAACTTACTTACTAAAACCACTAACTCAAGTGATCCTTGAATGAACCTCTAAATTACCTTTCAAAAAAATGTAGTTACCGACAGTTAAAAATTAAATTAATTTTCGTTGAGTTCTCTCCTCTCCCTCGTTTACACTACTTCCTGCCCTTCAAAATTATCTAGCCAACTCAATATTGGTGTGATTTAAGTCTTCCAAGTTTCGTACTTTTTTCGGTTTATAACGAGCTATTCTTAGCTTAGATCCTTTCCCATCACTTTAAAACACGAAACGAAACTTCGAGTTCTTAAAGTGAAATCACATTTTTGAGTTATGGTATTAGTGGAAGTTACTCGATAAAAACGTTGGTAAGCAACTGGGTCAAACGAGCTTTATCAGACTTTAACCAGATCGATATTCAGTTGACCAGGGTTGGTAAAGTTTGGTGTTCAAGAATTAACGGAATCTTAGGAATAAATCAAAATCAACTACTAGCTGCGGTGATACAGTGTTCAGCTGAAGTACCCTTGTGGCTAATTTCATCCTTAATAGATCTACCGTAAAAAACTGTACCTAAAGGGTGCTCTTTTTATAGAATATCGTATGTATAAAAAAATACACAAGTTTTGGAAGTGATTTGCAGATTTTTTTCATAATCATGCCCATCATAACAATTTCATTCGTTTCTGGCCTTTAGCGTCGTGGGCGTTGGAAGGTTGGTCCGTGCCTTCTTCGTTCTTCACCTTCCATTTGCGTCGGCTCGTTGTCTTCATCTCCTTACCATGGGAACCGCTCAACAAAGCCACGTCCCGCAAAAGGACCTCTCTGTAATTGGCTCCGTTTTCTCACCCAATCAAACTCGCTAATTGTGGATGTCAATGCGCCTCTTCAAGGAGTCGCCTATTTAGACCTAGAGGAAAATTAATGGCGAATCTTCCGGCTCTTGTTTCTTTAAACTGCGCCAAAACGAAGTGGAATTCTGAAAATTGGTTCGGGTTGAGCAACTTCCACATCCTGGCTGTTTGGGGCATTTCAAGGTCATGGCAAAACTTTCCCATAACCTAAATGAATGGTTGGGTAATAATTTAGTTTCCATATTTTCTCAAATGCACCTTTGTAACCGCCAAAGAAATACAATTTATTGAAAGTAGCTACCCCAAAATCATTAAAATATTTAGCTTTGAGAAACTTTTCTTAATTTATAAATATATCGTTTCATAATGCCACAAAACGATTTTACATGAAGAAACTTTTTTAAATTTTTTGAATAAATGGTGTTTTTAAAAAATTGAAAGTTTTCGAGTACGAAAATCATATTTTCCCACCATCGTGATTTTTCAACAATCTCATAATCACATAACATAATAACATCATTCTCACATAATTAGTAATTAGTATGCACACTATAGTGTGTAGAAATGCATTTTGATTTGTTTTGTTGAAAAACCATCCGACCACCCGCGCTGTCACCAAATAAAAAGTCATGACCAAAACCGTTAAGGATCGTTACCATGCGGTTATTTCGGTGTAAAGGCCTATAAGAAATCACGATTCGTAGGGCTTCATTTTCGAGGGTTTTTAGGAAACCTCGCTGAAGCAAGGTTTCATCAGTAGAGGGACCTTTTAGAATTGTTCCAGGGGAGTGTGGGGCAAATGATATCTGCAAACAAATAAGGGGAAGGTAGTGGAAGAGGAGTGTTTTGTCCTAGGACAAACTTCCATACCTGCCCGATCCGTGCTGTTGGCGGGGCGGGATCTTGGGATCGACTATATGGGTGTTGCCAACATACCCACAAGCCTGACCACACAAAGCTCACAGTATTACATTATTATCACGGCCCCCCCCCCCCCCCCCTGTGCTGTAGGAAGGTGAAAACCTATTGGGCAATTCAAAATCTGCTTAGTCCGGATCATAAAAGCCCCCGTGTCTTACGTGGAAAACGAATGCAAGCGACGCGAGCGAGCAGGCGACCAACGCGATCTGTTAGCGCGATCAAACAATTCAATTCTATTGTAGATGTGTAAACCCAGGTCACCTGAGGGAGAAGACGATCTGCAGGTCACTCAGTCACCACCACTATCGCTATCTCGTGGCGTGACCGTCCACCTCTATCATCTTCGATATAATTGACTCTGTGATGAGTATAGTATCGACCATTATAGTTTAGTATTGCGTAAATTTGAATGGTATTGACTCTGCGACGAGGGGAGTCCTTCGATGACAAGAAGGAAACCTAAGCTAATGGCTGATGGGGTCACTTTGTGAAGAACGGTTTGGCAGACCTGCAGGTCTCCGAGTAGTTCGAACATCGGCCGCGGGGAGCCATGCTGTCGCAAAAGTCTTGTGATGAACTGCAGGTCTACCCTCCGCCTATTACCTAATAAATTCCCTGTGAAACATAAATATAAAGTACACAAATGTTGAAACTCGCCTAGTTTTCGTTGGAGCCGATAAATTCCATCAACTGGCTTTCGTTTAATTTGCCTACGGACCAAACAATACATCAACGAAGCAAAAATTTGGAAAAAATAGGCATTTTTCCAAATATAGAATAAAACTGGAGGAAACTGGTATAATAACTCTGGAGGAATAGATGGAAATATGGAGTATCCCGCTTCGGCGACAACCCGATGTGTAAACTCGCGTAAGACACACGTTTTGGAATCGTAAGCGATGCGTCCAAATCGCGTCTCTCGCTCGCTCGCGTTTGTTCTTCACGTAACACGCGGCCTTGGAATCCATTCAAAACGTCTGCCCTTTCGCACTTGGAGTCTTCTAATTTTGATAGCCAACCCGGTCGTCTCACATGCATGCATGCCATGGCCCAAAAACTGGTCGAAAAACGTGGTTTTCCGTTATTTTTACAGAGATAGGTAAGTGGGGTGTCATTTTCCAGAAATTTTGGAATGAAAGTTGGCTGGAATACTTTCAGATCACTAGGAGTTCAGCAATGTACTCAATAAGTAATCTCAATCTGTGAACCTAAAATGACCGCACAAATTTCAAAATACCTCAGAATCGTCAGCTTTTTTTTAATACTTCATGCAGGAATGATGTGGAGCACTTCGAAACCTATTGGGGGACTATTTAATGTCTGATTCAGTATACAATCAATTATCATAGTGGAATAATCAATTGAGTTTTTCTTCGTGGGAGGCAAACGTGACATTTGCGACTCAAGACGGGGCTCATCCCATGAATAAGCTCTCGAGGGGGGCTGAAAGCTTCTCTTCACCTCGGCCTTTATGCATTATTTTAATGTGCCATCTACTGGCGTAAATACCGCTCGGGTATTCTAGGCGAGAGCTGAATATTCTAGGCCTGAGTAGCCTGTGGGGACGCGATCAAGTGGAGAGAGGGGAGGAATGAAGTGGAGAGAGCCGTAGTGGAGTAGAGTGGATGGTATAGTGAAGGCGGTGAGAGACTTCGGGGGCGCCCCGTGTTGACGGAGGTGGCGAAGTGACGCCCTCCGCCTTTCTGCATAAATTAAGGGTCGTTTGTTTCAAAAGGTGACGCGGCGGCAGGTGGGACAAAGGAATTTCCTAGGAAGGCGGGTAGAATGGAGGTAGAGTTCCCTGTAAAGGCGGACACTGGCGCCGTCGCGGCGTCGTTAAAAGGTTCATAAAGATGATCCATCATCGTCAAATCACGCTTTTTGATAGGGGACCAACACGACGAGCTCATGAGCCAATTTTGTTGCAAACTCTCGTAAAATGGAGCGAACTGTCCTAAAAAATTATATCATTTCAATTTGATTGAGAACATATCTCCATACGGTGTATTAGGTCAATTATTTTAAGGCTTGACACCAATGTCCAAAATCAGCGGTTATATACAAGGTGTCCCATACTTCATTTTTTCGGGTAAAAGTAGCTCAAAAATGGAACAAAATGATGCCAATTGTACTTTTGTATCTCAACTCGTTCTCGGAATATGATTTTTCAAAAATCCCCCCCCCCCCCCCCAAGAAACCGCGTTTTGTGCCCTAAAAACTAACATTTCTCCACTCTAAAACAGTGTTTTTTTTTTTTTTTTAACTTTTGACCACTTTGAATTTTGCCTTTACTTTCCTACTCGCTTAATGTTTGTCGACAATTACAATTACTGTAATTGGAAAAGTAATTTCCAAAGACCAGTTACATTACTATCTTGCAATAATTACAATTATTGTAATTGCAATTAAGTACATGAAAGTTATTGTTATTCATTCCATATTTGCCAATACTGGTAAAAACTCACTTATTAGTTCTTGATATTCATAGGTAGTTGTCAGTGCTTGTAGTTATTTGAGGCTTACTTTTGGTTTTTATTCTTGTGGCCGTGGTGGTGGTGGAATATGTGGTCGAAGACCCCGTGACCGCTCTTGCCGCCGCGCGGGTGCCCATAGTTGCTCTTCCCCTCCTGGACGACGATGTGGCCGTCCGCTGAGTAGACGCCCCCTATTTTGTTGGTTTGCTCCCAACCCGTTCGTCAACTGTTGGAACAAATCAGAACGAATAATTAGATTTCGATTATAATAGTTGACAATGAAGTAAAGGACGGATACAGTATCGATTTCCAAATCAAATCAACGTACGTATCAATGTACATAGTGAAATCTTAAAATTTCTTTTAGCGAATTCCCATAAAAAGGAAGCTATTGCAATGGCTCCACAAATTTTAAAATTCTAATTTTCAAGAAGTTTCTTCACCGAAATCCGTTATGCAGCTTTTAATGAGCTTGAGTTCATTAAATTTATCAAATTCCGGAAATTGTGATGTAAAAACAACTCAAAAATCACAAAAAAAAAAAACGGCTAGAAATCTTTCAAAGAAAAGTTTATTTTATTTATTTTTTTTTTTGCCCGAATATTGCTCAAAATTATTTTATCAACAATGAAGTAGGTAATGAGCAAATTTAAGTTCAAATGTAATCTGAAAATTGTACCAAGAAGTGATTTTAATTATGTGCAGAAATATGGATAACGACGCTATACACTCGAAAAACCTAAAATCTTTGTAACATTGACATTGGTACTTAGTTAGATTTTTTTTTGCCCTCTAAAGTGCTCCAACTCCTACTCAATTTAAACCAATATTTTTAGGCATAAAATATTATGCCAAATGATAATTTGGGAAAATGTGGCCATACAATCATGCTTGTAATGTTTTAGAGGTTTCGTTTCCATGTTACATAAATTTTAAGATTTGGTTTTTGTTTTCAATCTTACACCATTAAAATGTCTTCCTTAAAATACCCTCTGTAATCAATTTTGAGGAAAAGCGTTAACATTTTCCAATTCGGTACGGCAAAATAAGAAAATTTCGACATGACTTGGAAAGCGACGAAATAAACAGAAGATCAAATTTTTGGAATTTATGAAGAAAAAACTGGGGTTTCCATGTTTTTTCTAGATCAGAATAAACAGGTTTTGTAACTTTGACGTCTCAGGAAAAACTTTCCCAGAATTTCAATTTTCCAACGGAACAAGCGTTAAAACAGTTTCCCCTTGAAATTTCTTGGAGAAATCATTGTTTAAATTTGGATTTTGGAACACGGATTTTTACTGGCGAATCGACATTTTTTCATCCGAAACTTTGTGACCACAAAAAATGAGTTTGGCATCGGAATTCATGTATCTTACTTTGTTGAAGGGTGTTCAAACCACAACGTTGTACCAGCTCCTTATTTTTAGCTCATTGTTAAGTTTCCAATAGTAAGTAGCGTGAAAATCGTTACCAGCCAATCCTCACATTTCCCCCCGATTACCGGGTCAGCTTTTTGTTGATTCTTTCACCCCCCAAAGACCCAATCTTCTTCTTCTCTTTCCCTTCCCAATTCTTGAATCCGTCGCGTTTTGAGATGAATCAGACGCCTTCAAGCGTCTGGGTCATCCTCTGAGCGTGGCGGGAATTACCGCATTCAGCTCGATGGAAGGGGCAACAATACCATTCCTTCACCTCACAACCCTTACATAACAATACAACTTGGAAAATTCCTTGCATCCAGTCAAAGTCACTCCTTTCTCATTCATTCCTTGGGAAACCAAAAGACCACTGAATTTCACGTGGTTTCCCCTGTGGAAAATTAGCTAGATCTTGCCCCTGTGCATTACGAGTTTCTATTGGCTCTCCATTTGACCGTCAACTGATCCTTCTCTGGTACCTTTTTGAAGGCGTTATCATTAGTGAAGTGATAAATTGTGTGACATATCTAGTTTAAGGGAGTCCAGAACTTCCTAGCTCTCCTTGTAAACTGATCTCCTAGATTCAATTCCTTAAATTAAGTTAATCTGTGTTAAGTAACAGTATTTAACAGGGGGATAATTCAAATGAATTATTCTTAAGTGTGTGTTTTTGAAACTGCAACCCCATCGACAAGGCGTAACAGAGGGAATGGTAACCGTATCAGTCATACTTACCCAGTGAATAAGGGGTTTTCTGAATCAACAGCTGATTCCAAATAATGAGGTAAAGGAATATTTCGAATCAGTGAAAGGGTATACAAATTCTTCACTCAGATATTATTGTCGGGGAATGGTTTTTTGACTTTTGACAGATCCATTCCTTAACACGGACAGATACGTTCACACGAACCACTTCGATTAGACGCTAGTTGAAGCATATAATTTGTCTTTTGTTTGTTTAAACACATTCGAGACACCAATCAATAGAATATCTCTTTGCTCGAATTGTAGTGATTCTAGCAGTATGTATTCAACATTCGCGTGTTGCTTGGGTGATCTGATAAGCCTGTAATCGTATTGAAATGGATGAACACTCATTAATATGAATACTGTTGCAGTTAGCATGATCAATGTCAACTTTAGTTAGAAACTTCCCGTAGCTTCGCTCCACCCCATCCGTACAACTACCTTCAGGGGAAGTCGTAATCCTAAGTTATTAGCCCACCAGCTCGCTTCGTACGGGAAACAGGAAACCTTATGCAGTTACCATCGAATTCACACCTGCAGTTGTCGACGTCCCATTCTCACAACTCGCCAAGTTAATAGCGAGAAGATGGTTATGTTCACCCATTCCCGCCCCCACAGGTCGTGGACTGTCTCTGGGTTTCGTGTCGAGTTGGCGTTTCATTCAATTCGCCTTATCTCCTCCGCCGGTCCGCACCCTCCGTTTCGAAGGAATTCCGAGTTATAATTGCCTTTAATTCAGTTACAGGAGACTTTTCTATGGGGGACCATTATAGACTTTATTCCTCGCCGCCGTTGAACGTGCTTAGTGAACATGCAAGATGCTCGAAAATATCGTGACCCTAGAAGTGAAAATTACCTCGCCATTCCGTGTTTTCTGTTGCGGAAAAGTGTTTGGTCGCATTCAAGAGTGAATTCTTGTTTTCAAAATAGGTGACAACGATGGCAGTTGAAAAAGTTCGTTGGCTGTTATGAACCTCTTCCAAACTCACTTTCAGAACCGCAGTAAAATGTTTCCCAAGGGCCGAGGCGTGAGGCTTTGCGACCATTAAATACACCGGCCTATGGCCATAAGACCATTCACCCCCCGACCTCTTGTCTTGTCCTTGCTTTGTCTATTCAAAACACAACAACCCTTAAGCTATCTAGGGCATCCGTTTTTCCCTTCAGGGAACTACTAGCTCCTCCTGCGTAGTGTCGTAGCTGTTTACCCTTTCAGGAAAGTATTTGCTCCTACATAGTGGCACAGTTGTTTTTCCCTTAACAGGAAAGTATTTGCTCCTCAGTCGTTGTGTAGCTGTTGATTCCCCTATGGAATCATACTTGCTCCCGCGTAGTGTCGTAGCTGTTTACCCTTTCAGAAAAGTACTTGCTCCTATATAGTGGTGCAGTTGTTTTTCCCTTAACAGGGAGGTACTTGGTCCTCAGTCGTACCTTAGCTGTTGATCCCAATATACGATCGTATTTGCTCCTCAGTCGTAGTGTAACTGTTGATTCCCCCTTCGAATTGCACTTGCTAATATACATAAGAGTAGACATTCGGGTAGGAGTGGATTCTGAAACTAATTTGTGACAAATAGTGCGTCATAGAAATATTTTTCTAGAAATTTCGGCACCTAGGTATTTTTATTGTATTGATCCTAACTAAACAAAATCATGAAACATCACTATCCACATTTATTTACTTGTTTTCATTGTAATAATGCTCCGAAGAAGGAGTTCAATCTCTGTTGTCATACTGCCACCCCAAAATGTAGTGAGTCTTCCTCAAATCGTAATGGGAAGGATCCAACGCTCAAATTTAGGCATAAAAGAAGCATCATCTGATCTGGCAAGTGGAAGAAATTATTTTATAGGTGGTGGACTATTCTCACAATTTTTGTTTCATTTTTAAACAACGCAAACTCATTGTAATGTGTACTGACACTTATACAAATCAATGATTCGATTTGATTTGATTTGTCTATTCTGCTCGAGAACGAAATTTTGGGTTGTGATTTTCCAAGGTGCAACAAAAAGTCTTTTGCAATCAAGCTACGAATTTCTTCTGAAGCTTCATTTCCGAGTTACATCACTTGAAAGATTTTTTTTCGTGTGTTCAACCTTAGTAAAAAGGCCCTGATGTACCCACCTACCAGTTAACATGCAAGTTGAGAATATAAACCGTTGGAAGGAGCGTTGAATTTTTCATCTCTCTGATGTAAGTTACCTTTTTTTTTTCATCAGTCCTGTATTGTAGAAAAAATGGTTAAATTCGGGATTTGAAGATGTTTTAAACGTCCGTGCTAAAACGCAGAAAACAAAAGAAATAGCTGTGATATTTAGGAAATTTTCAAAACTGCAATGTGTTTCCACGAATCGGAATTGATTATGAAACTAGAATTGGGATAAGTATAATAATTATTGTTATTGTTGGCAGCGAACTAGTAACAACAACAGGTAAGAAATCAGCTCTGCTGGGAAGTACCGACAATTTGGATTTTGGAGAAAAAACCTGCCGAACGAAGTGGGAAGTTAAGTAGCTGTCAACGGTAATGCCTGGATTTTAAACGGGAACGGGGGTTCTCACGCGTGATCTCGAACGTCTCGTTGTATGCTTCTATGCATGTATCCAAAATATCTCCTAACAACCGGTTAACTATAGAATTTTCCTGTTTTCCCCTTCAGAGAAGTACTTGCTCCTAAATCGTATTGTTGCTGTTGATTCCCTTATGGAATCTTACCTCCTCCAACAAAGTGTTGTAACTGTTTTTGCTTGGCAGGGAAGTACTTGATCTTCAGTTGTAACGGTTGATTCCCCAATGAAATCTACTTTCTCTAACGTAGAGGTTTTGGCTTAACCGGGAAGTGCTCCTACGAACTGTATAGTAGCTGTTTCTCTCAGAAAAAGTATCTGCTCCCATGAAATATGTGGTGTAGCGCTGTCCCTCTTTCAGGAAATTTAACTGCTCCCACACTACTACTTTCGGTTTAAATGTTCTCCGATTCAGGTAGGTACTTGTTTCTATAATGTCGTACTACGGCTTCCGCTACTAGACGTACTCCCACATCCCGCCCCTCCAGAAAAGCCGGCAAACAATGACATTACGATCATGTACTCCAGCAATGTAGGTAGTAGCACATCATGCTGCATGAATGGAATTTAATTTTGTGTTGAAAGCGTATATGCAAGCATGCAAAATATCTGATAGTATTCACCTAAATCAATTAATGTATATCTCCTCATTGTAATCTATAATTTGCGTGAATAAACGTGTTTTCTTCTTCTTAAGTTGTGGAATAGTATCAGTTGACGTCCAGGAACAAATTCTTGTTTCACAACTTTATTTTCTTCTTTTGGATTATTATTTTCTGTAATGCGAATGGATCATAAGGCAATGAATAGCTTAATGTACGTATCTGCTGTATAATACTTCTGTGAAGCGTCAGGGCGTCATGCAGTTTATTTTTAACCTGTTCCATTTTATTAGTATCAATGATTTTCTTCCGTATTTCTGGAGTACGGAAAGACGTGGCACAGCTAGAATGTTGCATTTGAAGATTGGAAGTTTTAATCATTGTCTCGCCGTAGGTGCGCTATGCGGTCTGACCCACTTGATATTTTAACCTTTGAAACTTGACATTTTGATGTCTCCCTCCCCCTCTCCACGTCTCACCTCTTGAACTTTATCAAGCTTTGGTTTTGTCGAAACAGTTTTTGTTATCAGCCATCTTCTCTTGTTCTCCGCGACCCATCTCGCCCGGGGCGACCCACCGTCCCATCTTCCAGCAGTACAATTCGCAAGGGCGTAATATTTCGAATGAACCAAACGATCCGTTTTGAACTTAATGCAGAAGGGTTTAGAAGATTTTCTTATCTAGACGGAATGGTTATTATACGGGTTTCTCCTCTTTGAATGGCTACATTTGAGAAAATAGTCTCTCTATATAAGGGCGGTTGTGGTACCACATATTGCTCTGTCTCTCCGCAGTCATGTCATGCAGAACTCCAAACTCGCGTCACTATCATGGCAAAACATTGTATCATGGATATGTTTACCGACAACTGACAGACGATGAGCCAATGTGTTTCTCCAAGGTCGCATTAGACGTTGAATTGACATTTTTCACATACTTAAGTGAACCAATGTGCATTAATGATGGTTGAAGAAACGCGATTCTTGTCAGCCCTCTTCCTTGAAACTTTGCTTCAACTCGTTTCCAACTGAAAGTGCTCCACGACTCATTTTTACTCCGCTAAAAATGCCGTTTTTTCTCAAATTTGAATATTTTTCGTGTTTTCGACCATACCTTGTTGAAATCGCCGTAACTCGCGTCATTCACACTAAAAATTCAAATTCGACGATGTCGTTTGGCTCCAACCCCTTTTCCGACCGAAAATGTTCCATGAGACTCGTTTTTTACTCCTTTTGAACTGCCATTTTCATCAAATTTAAATTTTTGTTT
This sequence comes from Creontiades dilutus, assembly GCA_031894815.1. Lineage (NCBI taxonomy): Eukaryota > Metazoa > Arthropoda > Insecta > Hemiptera > Miridae > Creontiades > Creontiades dilutus. Next base: position 107,185 of record JAVIWC010009651.1, on the reverse strand, counting down.
CGTGTTTTCCACAGTACCTTGTTAACATCGTTACTCTCGAAATTCACTAAAATTCAAATTCGAGGATACCATTGGATAAATAACTAAATTTTCTGTCCCTTGAATGCGTAACAAAATATTTATCAAAAATCAAATCAATTAATCAGTAATATAATCAATCCAAATTACCTATTTTTCAGATACTTTATAACCCTACTGTCTCTTAGAAGCTACTCCAATTCTAACGAACTAATACTTTCTTTGTTGTAATTTAATTTCATATGAAAACGGTGCAAATTCTTTCACTGGGGTTTATTATTCAATTGGCTTGCGTTCATGATTTGAATTTCTACTAAGCTTTGGAGTGTGCGTGTTTCACAAGTGATAGAGCGATTATTGAATTTCAGGAGATATGCATAGAGCACGTAAATCTGTTCTCAACCAAAATACCTATTTGGATTGTTCAGTTGATCATATTTGTGTGCCTCCTGAAATTCAATGATTGCTCTATCACCTGTGAAACACGCACACTCCGAAGCTTAGTAGAAATTTAAATCATGAACTCAAGCCAATTGAATAATAAACCCCAGTGAAAGAATTTGCAGCGTTCCATGCGTATCAGAATGCTTCAACCCGTGTATCGGCTACAAAGCCTTTTAGGAGTTCACTCCAGTATCCACATTACTACATCACTACATCACTAGGTTACTGCGATGAAAACATAAACAATAATAAACCAAAAAAAAAACGCAAATGTTGGCACCATAAATCGGTATATCGGGAATGGTTTGATCTACGAACCTGGGGAGGGGAAATTTTCAGGGGCGGTTAGAATTTTTTTTTTCAAGAGCGATTACAATAGTTTGTTATTGAATAATAAACCAAAATGAGGTGTGTGTACGGGTAAACTCGGGTTCTCACGGTAAATTCCATGGTTTTCACCCAAAATTGACTTCATTCAAAAACGTTAGTTTGGCATCGGATTTAATGTGCCATTTGTCGATGACTCGAATGGTGCTTCTCTGAGGGCTTCTCCCTCAACAATCAAAGTGATCATCAGATCCGCTCCCACAGTTGAAAATTTCAATTAATAGGATACAAAGCGCTTAAACCTCACAAGTGATCCCCCAGCTCCAACCAGGTGATGTCCCTGAAAATTATTTTTTATTGAGTGAGAAACCTTAAGAAGTCTCTGTGAAATTCAATGGCAACAAAAAATTGTGTTGTTAACTATCAGTACAATAAGAGTTAACCGCAATTTTTGAAAGCTCAATCTCCTAGTTTTGGTTTATTATTCAATAATCTTGATAAGTTCGTAACAAAGCTGTCGTTTTGGCGAAGTTTTTGGGAAGTTTGTATAGTCCTGGTACAAAAACTAATTGCATTAAAGAGCGTTTGCAATTTAAACAAAACTCATTTTTTGGTTTCTATTTTCACGCCTTAATTATGTCTGGAAATTTGTTATAGGGATTGGAGGCGCAGGAAGTTGGACTTTCTTTCCAGCGGTATCCTCGCAGTTAAAAATTTGATCACTTTTAAGAGGCATCTACATTGTTAATTATAAATTTCAGTCGAAATGAACTTCAACCCCCTTTTTTCAGCCGATCCACAAGTTAAAATATCCAATAAGTTGAAAATATTGCGCAGACGGTAATAATTGTTGGATTGTACATGAAAGAATTCAATGTTCGTAGACCAATGGGTTTTCAAGTTTCACTACTTCCAAGTTGATAACGATTTCCACAACAAGTGTCCAATTTCCTTTGTCTCTCGTAATATTGAGCCTTCATTTACGACTTGAGCTCCCACCGATATGAGCTGTTATCATCTCGGTACCGACACTTGAAATACGCCTCACCTCGTCAATACGCCGTTCAAGACCGATCGCTTCCCCATTAATACGACGGATAATGTAATACGATGACTCAACGATGAAAATAAAAGGAAAATCGAAACGCCTTCCTCAGGCACTAAATGTGCAGACGTTATCGCGTTGACTAACGACGTTGTTTCCCTTGATGACCTAGAAAACAATATAATAGTCTTATTTTCGAACGTATAAATTAGGTAGATATATAGCCACTCGTTTCACAACATTTAACCAAAACCAATTCAAACTATCAAAAGACAACCAGCTGGTTATACAAAATGTGTAACTATTTCAATAAAATCTATTCATAAGTAGCTGGAGCTTAATATTCAATTTCTAAAGGTGACAATTTCAAAGGTGACTTTGAAATTTGAAGAAATACAGGTCAATGCAGTTTTGTTAAATATGATTTTTCCTATAGAGATTTATCAAGCTATGGCAATGGCATTGTGCAACAAACAGGTTTGACAAATAGTTTCTCACACATGTACACTCATTGTTGCCGAGCTGGGGTATGTGATCAATTCTACAAGAATGGAACTTTAGAGTTCAGTAGTAAACAACATCTGAACAAATTCAGTTCCTTGTCTCTAGCCATTGCTATCTACTTATGCGTTTAAATTCAAATTTTGGATATTTGGATGGAATACTCGAGAATTGAGTCATTCGCGATGCATTTGTTAAACCGAAATTAACGTTATGCTTCTTGGCAGATGTTATTAATGATATAAAATACAGTTTAGGTTACTATCATTTTAGAGCTACATGTGATGGAATTATGTTATGAGCTGTCCTTGAATCCAGTGCTACAGAAAAAGGCTAGCAAGGAAATTATATTCATACTGAAAACGGGGCGGTGTTTTAGACTACGACGCATTAAAGGAAATAACCTACTTCAGTAAATGGGAAATGAAGCCATTTCAATCACTCCAGAATTTTAGTAAATTCTAGTTTTGAAAACCCTTTCATGAAATCTGACTTTCGGGATGTTCCGATTTCAGCTCATCTTCTTATGATTTCTGCAATTCCACACGGATTTACATTAGAATCTAGATTTGTTTTGCAGTGCATACTTCTCCTAAAGAAACAAACTGAATGGAGTTCAATGGACATCATTTTTCGCTCACAAAACTATGATACAATTTAAGTAATTTGTTAAAAATGTGTAAAATCCTAACGGTTTGTCTTATGACTTTAGCTGGGCCTGTAGTGTAGGATTTTGAAAGCTCTGTTTAGACCATAACGCAATAATGGGCAGCTATGCAGTGGGCGTTTTACACCACTCTGTACTTCCATTTCGCATGTGCAAATGAGTTCATCTGTCTGTTTATCTGTGTGTCGCTCGTCTGGAAATGATTCTAATAGGTTTTTCCAGTTTTGAGATATCACGTTTAGGCCAGGCATGGGTTGAATCAATATACAACACCGCGCATGCGCAAACGTAAAATCCATCAAGCGTTGTTGTTTTAGGTACTTCTTAGTCGTCCAATGTTGCTCAAATTTTGTTGGGAAAAAAGTTAGATCATCTCATAAATGTCAATACAATTGTAGTAAACGAAATTTGCAGAGCCACAATGCAGGCCCACTCTGTTTGAATATGTCCCAAGCAATCGCTGTTTCATTAGAACTAAAAAGAATTACCAGGACCACAAACATATCCTTCATACCACCTTTCCCTCAATCTTAGTTTTTGCATCTTGTGAAATTTATAAAACGTTTCGTCTACTGTGTGATCTAAATATTCATGTTTCCAATGCGGGGAACCCATGTGCCAGACCGAACTTGGCTGATTCTTTGTTTCGGAATGGTTTCCGTTAACAACGGAAATTTCTCAAGGACGAAAATGATTCAGCACTCGTCGAACATCTTAATTGCGCTAAAAACCTTGCATTGCACAGAACGTGTTGAATGTCACCTTTCAAGATTGAACATACACAAATAGGATTCACCGAAAATCACTCCTACACCGCTGCAGAAGGCCATTTGGGAAACACCCAATTATAGCCAAATATTCCACCGTGTTTTCGAAGTTTTTTTTTCAGAAAATTATAGATACGTTTTGGAGCATTCTTTATGGAGTCTCTATCCTTGGAATCGCTGGTCCTCACCGGCTAAACTTAAACAGTTCAATTCTCGTATAAGTTAAGACTGGAAAGCGAACTGCAGATGACGAATATTAAAAAGGTTTCTTCACCGTCAGGCTGGATATAGAAAACGTGGTAACAACGCTTCGAAAGCGCCGCTCTCCAAATACATCGGGCGAATCGAACCAAAATGAGGAGGCGGAGAAATCGGCTGGGACGGGGCGCGCATCGCGGAGCGGGGGAAAGTGAATTGGAAGGAAGAAGGAACTGAATACGGAATCAAAGTATTTCCCATCCGAACAAAGAGAGTTCCCCATCATGCGGCTGTAGATACGCAACTTTTCGAAGTCGGTAACATCCCATTGTGTACTGCTTCTTCGTTGAAACACAGCGAAATTTCAGGGTTCCAACCAGTAACCCCTGGCAGCCCAGTATTATAATAAGAATTTCGACAAGTTCGTTTACTCAGTGTATCGTCATTAAGCCACACTTCATAGGAGGTTTTATTATTTTATTAATTGTAAAGATCTCAGTAGAAATAAACATGGTATACATAGCTTGAGGTCACATCATATTCAAAAGTGGCTGATTCAGCGTAGAAAACAATGAAAATTGATGCCTTATTTATGACAAATATTTATAACAACATATTAATTAATGAGGAATACCCGCGTAGTTAACGCTGACGCCTCCTCCTACATCTCTCAAACGTGGACTTCAGTTTCCCAAAATGCTGCCAATGCAAAGCACAGAAAATATGACAGGGCAAGGATATGATTGACGCCCATTTAGCGATATCCTGCGAGGGCTCCCTCCACAAGGAGTACGACTGCTTCTTGAAAAGAATAGCTGTTGTCCTGTCCGAAAAATGGTGGAAACCTCAGTCGCAAGTGACTCAGTCGGTGAGGGTGGAGACCCAGATGGCCGTAATACGGAGGCTCAAGGAGGAAAGTCCGCTGCCTTGGGTTCGAAGATGGAGCTTTGATGCCACTCAACTAGCCTCAACCCACTTCCTTTCTTTTGGAAAACCCTCAAGAGCCCAACAACCCATTTAGAATAACTCTTCAAAAAACAATAAAATAAAATTAACTGCAAAAAAAAAAGTTTATAAGAAAACACATATTGATGTCAAATTTTGTTTGCACAATTTTGATGACTAAGCAACTGTGCGCGTCGCTGAACATTGATCAAAAACGGAGCACAATGCCGCCAATCACACTTTCCTATATCATCCAATCCCCAGGATTTGATTTTGGAAGTTTTTTTTTCCTAAGAACACCACGTTTTTTGCCATAAAAACCTACATTTCTATACTCTTAAACCCCTTTTTTTCAACTTTTGACCAAAAAATGAAAGTTTGATCACTAAGTGCAATTTCATAACCAATAACTAAGACTTCCAAGGACCCTAATTGCAGTTCAAACGTTAAACATTTACAAACAATCAGGTTTCTGAAAATACTTGAACAATAATTCCATTTCCTCGAATCGTGCTAAAAGCAGCCTAAAGTTTTTAGGCCTAAGTTTCTTGCCTAAAGTTTTTTCACCAGCAAACTGAAATTTCTCCGTATGGAATCTCAATGTTGATATTTTCTGGTGTTTATAATACAGTTGGAATTTTATTAAAGCATTCCCCGGATTTGAGAAATGTCTCTTATTTAAGCAGTTTGAACGTTTGATTTTTTTATCCATGCCATTGATGGATTCCATGGGCTCCCTCGTAAGCTGTTTTACAACGCGCCCTTCGTTTTTCCCCTTCAAACTGGAATTCCTCCATGAAATCGATACGGGATGGCAAAATTGGCCATGCCATTGGAAAGCTGATTACATTTGTAAGTTTTCCTGAAATTTTGACAGCTTCCAGCACGTTTTGAGGAAATGGCACAAAAATGGCGCTTTTAAATGTCGAGCTTTTGAACTGCAATTAGGGTCCTTAGAAGTCAGCTTTGGTTATAAAAATATACTAATATGTTTAATCAAGTTCGGAACACCCTGTGTATAACCTCGTGTGTAAAGGTAATCGTAGTATATCAATATGACACGATTCTGGTCATTCAATTCGCGACCGACCTCCACTTCAGAGCGGATTTTCATTGATACCCAAAGAAGATTTTCGTAAAAGTGCTGAAAAGACATACCACATTGGATTTCGGGGTTAACTTCAAGTACTACCTAGGTATTTTGCATTTGTCTTGGAATTTACACTAGATATTTTCCATTATAAAGTCATACATGATGGTTATACAATTTTTCAGGTCATTTACTGAGGTTTTCCGTCATAATCTGACGTTTTTACGTCATATTGAACTCAGCTATAATGATTACATCTTATGTCGCTGATTTTTATATTTTGTGTAAGTGAAATCTTGAAAAAATAAGTTCAACTGTGAATGATAACCGATATGGTTTGGTTTTGAAACAGGGAGATCACATCAACCTGTCAAAACATCGTAAAATTCAGCCCGCGATTCGTCCATGTACAACGAATCCATCTTCTTCCGTTCAGAAGTTTTATTCGAAAACTAGACGCGGGGCGCCCTCATATGTCTTATTCCCCTTAGGCGGAGTATCATGACGTATTTCTCTTCCTTCGTACGAGTAAAGGTGAAAAGTGGAGAAACATCAGAGAGGAAGATTCACTTAGATCTAAGCGTCTGTGACAGCATCTCAAGCCAAGTATAACTCGGCGCTGTCGGATGCAAAAAAGACTGTCAGCCAAGTTGGACGGGCAATGTCTTCTTCACTTTACTCAATATTGATGCACCTGTAGAATTAGTTGAAGAACAAAGTAAGAGTCGAAATGATTGAATGCGAAATATTACAGGAATACAGGTGTAGAGGGTGTGACAGAACATTTACCTAGTTGAAAGTAAAACTGAAGTTGACAGATTGCCACCAACAATAACATTTTACTTACACTTACAGCTGAGATATTACATTTTTAGTTTTTTCCCGTCAAGTCACGTTGTACTTCATAAATTTTCTCCACTTAGGTACAACTTTTCGCAACTGTGGTCGACTTGTTCTTCATTAACACCAAAACTTATCCATTTTATGACATTTCTGACTATCATGCACTTTTCAAAAATACTCTGCGTATTCATTGAGAAATCTCAAGTGGAAATTCAAAAAACGTGACCCTAAGAGAAGTGGCTCAATCACATGAACAATGAAAACGAAATCAATGAACAATGAAGCGATTACTCACTTTAAAGATGAATGAAAATTAAAAACCAAAAATTCATCAAAAACAGTTCAAAGAATGAGGGACTGGAGGCAACAAACTGGTGGAGCTCAGTGTGCCAAATAAAGAAAAGGTACTTAAATTCGAATTCTTATTCAGATAAATATTGTCGGATCGCGGATGACAAGTTCTGAAAGAATCATATGAAGCACTACTAACAAATGCGGGGTGTGTACAAAGGAAAAATACCCCTAATAGACATTTTTTTCGAAAAATGAGCTAACTATTGAATTTTGAGGGGTAGAATCCGATTCTGCAATCGTTTGCAGATGAAATCTTCTTCATCAAAATCGAAAAGCAGGCCAAAATTAATTTCAGCAGAAAAAACGCTGCAAACGGTTTGGTTTATTATTTATGTATTATAATAACTCTTCTACGTAATTCACTTATCCACGTATATTAGATGTTGTCAATGTTCCATTTTTTAAACTGGGCGTCTCGCGCCTCCATATTTTATGGTTGCATTCAAGATAAAAATTTCGTAAACTTTGGTCCAGTAGTTTTGGAGAAGAGCTTGGGGTGGCGGATGAACGGACTTTTAGTTTATTAAAGTCACCAACTTTCAGTAACCAACCTTCCTAATCGACCAAGAAAAACGACATATTTAAAACCCCCTCAAAATTTCTTGGTTTATTGGATTTGGTAGATTTCAAATATCGAATAGAAAAAATTCCGTCCTTTCGCTGTCCAACATTCCCCCTAAAATACTGAACCAAAGTTTCCAAAATGTTCCAAATTCAGCATTTGTTGACAAGACTTTTACACAATTACCAAATTTGTAATTTGTTTGCCAATAACTTGCTGATAAGCAACCTCAATAGACTAGTATACAGAGTGTAGATATTGATTTGGCGAATCTCCGCAATTTTCCTCAAACCCCGTTGAAAAACACTCAGGAAGCAAAAATGGGTTGCCGTTGTAAAGCTAAAGTCAAACCTCGATAGTGATGTTTTTCTGAGCGTCGCGACGGTGCTAAGTGGAGGCTGACGAGCGTTTCCATTGTGCTCGGCTCCCTGCCCCTCTTTGTTATGAGGTTAGACTAATAGCAACCCATCAGTGTGTTGCGGGCTCGCATCCTTCAACCGGCCTCATAAATGACAAGAGGAGTTGGGAGCCATTCGTTCTCCAATGCCGTCTCTTCTCTGGATTATTAATGGAACATCTAGTGGTTCCTCAACATTCACATTGTATTAAAAAATATCTAACTAGTATTCGTGCATGTTCGTATCCTTCAAAATTTCTCTCTTTATTACAGATCCCTCATTACAACAGTCTGGTACCGGACCAATATTTCTTCGTTTAAAACTTCCTATAACATTTCATCAAATCAGTCATTGCAACCGAATTTTGAATATCAGTTTTTATGGACTATTGAATTGAAATGTTTTTGAAATTATGACTGTAAAAATCGTTCTTACAAGTAGCTAAAATAGAAGCCATAACTATTTTGTTAACCAATAATTATTATTAACCAATAAAATAGAAGCCATAATTATTTTTAATAAAGTTTGAAATTAACAAATAAATGAGACGTTTAGAATCAGAACCAGATAGATCCACTTACGCAAATTAATCGGGAGACACGAAACAGTTGAAATTCTACTGTACGGCTGAACATCAACCATTCTGTAGTCACTAAGCACACTGATAATGTCGTTGCTTCAGGTAAGCATAGAAAAATACTTTATTTTTACAAAAAAATATACTTTGAATAGGTAGAAAGTAGCACAGGGACTGAGAATTGACTGCTTGTTAAAAACGCTGCAAATTCTTTCACTGGGGTTTATTATTCAATTGGCTTGCGTTCATGATTTGAATTTCTACTAAGCTTTGGAGTGTCCCTGTTTCACAGGTGATAGAGCGACTATTGAATTTCAGGAGATATGAATGGAGCACGTAAATCTGTTCTCAACCAAAATACCTATTTGGATTGATCAGTTGATCATATTTGTGTGCCTCCTGAAATTCAATAATCGTTCTATCCTGTGAAACACGCACACTCCAAAGCTTAGTAGAAATTCAAATCATGAACGCAAACCAATTGAATAATAAACCCGAGTGAAGGAATCATCAGCTTTTTTTTATGGTTATCAGAATACTTCAACCCATGTATCGTCTATACACTCCAGGAATTCACTCCAGTATCCATGTTCACTACATCACTAGGTTACTGCAATCAAAACAAAAACAATAATAAACCAAAATAACGCGAAACCATAAATCGGGCCATACATCGGGAATGGTTTTAGCTACGTACCTGGGGAAGGGCTCATTCGATTTCTCATGGAAAGTTCTTCAAAAAAAGTCCAAATTTAGGTCGCCTTGATTTGTTTTGAGGTTTTTAGGGATTTTACAAAACTTTGAAAATCCTTGAAGGGCACTTTAAATTAAGTGAGAGTGCTGGCTAAAAAATTGGGGTGTTGCCGGACCAATATTGATTTTTCCTGAAAATTTCAGATTTTTTGCTCATGCCGTTTGGGAGAAAACTTGCGTACAGCGTACGGCGGACGGACGGAAACATTTTTATTGCAGATTCGGATTCTACACCCTATGAAACGTAAACCATGAAATTTTCAAGGGGGGTTAAATTTTTTTTTTCAAGAGCGATTACAATGGTTTATTATTGAATAATAAACCAAAAGGACAAAATAACCTGGATTGAATACATGTTTTTTAGTGTCCTCGATTTCACTTTGACACGTGTTGTCCCCATGGTCCGCGATTTCATATCTCGTTCTGGAATAGAAAATTAATTTAATATTTCCTCTGCAATCCTCTCCAAAATGTTTTTGAAGAAAGCGATCAGCATGTCGTAGCATCAGAGGAGCTGGAGAAGGACAACACTGACGGCATCTAGCAGTTGCCTAGAGAAATGCCATGGATCTAATCGCGTTTCGTAGCAGAAGCTTTAAGCCATGAATAAAAGGCTACTTAGATTTGCAAATTTCATTTAAAAAAAAACACTTTCGAAAAATGATCTATCTGGTTTTGATTCTAAACGCCTCAAATGATACATAAGAAGATCTACATCTAGGAAGATATCGCTGCGTTGAGAAAGGTAACAGGGCGTTGCGAATCATGTCAGGAAGTCGTGGATTATGACAGGACCTCAAGGAAGTTGATAGGACATTAAGATAGATGTCAGGGCTCTGTGGATTGTGACTGGACGGTTCGGATTATGAAAGGTTATCGTGGATTATGACAGAGAATTCTGGATGTGACAGAGTGTCGCGGATTATGACTTTGTACCTTCTATTGTGATTGTCCCTCCTTGATTGCTGCAGGGCACCTGAATTATATTCGAACCATCAAGAGCATCCGAACTTCTATCGACTGTGTGAGCCACTTCTCTCCCGTTATCTAAAGATACTGAAATTTTATTCAGAGATTTATTATTGTTCTCATGTGTACAACCCAGTACCTAGTAGTGGAAATATTACAAGAAGATACAGAAAATTTAGTTCGCTAGACTTCAGCTGGAATTTTTGTGTGGAATAATAAGAATGAAATCTTTCCTGTTTTGTTAACCTAAGCCGATCAACGTCTCAAAAACCAATGAGTAATGAACAAATGATCATTTGCAGTGTTTTATGATAAGAAAATGTGTGTACACGTATATCTCACATTGTTCTTCACAGGAAAACCGTCCGAAATACGACTAGCAGCGAAGATGTGGTAATTCCAGGTTTGAGGAAGTCTAAACAACAAAAAGTTGACGTCAGTTACGCAACAAAGCATCACATTCAGACGAGTATTACGATTGCGGTAAATGAGGAGTCCCGGGAGAGGGGGAACAATGCAAATATCGTCGGCATCAAACGGTGCCCGCGGGGCTTTCTGAATTCATCACGTCCCGCGAAACTCCGCGATTAGCCCGCGACCCCAGCGGAAAATGTCGGTATTTCGGCGCGCAGGAGTTCGACCGCCGTTTGAATACCGAATGAGGGAATTTCCGGCTTGCGGATCCGAGATATTGTAGTGCGGATTGTGCATATTAGTAACGTTGAGTCTGTGGTGGGGAGATAGCGGGGCCCATGAATGTCAGACATTACTCGATAAAGGTTGGTGATGTTTTTATTTCATCGATATGGAGGAAAATACGTGGAAAGTGCGGGTTGAATGTTGAGCATCCGGTTATTTGGAAACTCGTTCCGCTTATAATAACGATACGGGTTGTCTGTGAAGGACAATAAAAATTGACAATCACAACTCCCAATTAGTCCAGTATTGGAATCGCAAAAACCTCAGCTCTACCGTCTACCTACTGCATTCACAAAATGTATAGGTATCCCTTTCTCCTTAATTGAGATCTCACAAAATTAAAACATCAATTCATTTGATAGTTCCCGTTTCTATCATAATTTGTGACCTAGAAAGATACATAAAATCTTTGAGTTGAATTATCTCGTCTCGATAGGTAGTTGTACTGGCGGCAATAAGTTACACCCTAATCTACAGTAGGTTGTTGTTTTATTTTATTTCTTCAAATTGCATTTGTTCCATTCGTACGTTTCAACTTCTGTGTCGATGAACACCATATTGACCCATTGTAGTTATTCGTGTATCTGCTTTCGTTGTGTACTTTTGTTATGTACTGAAGGACAAGTAATGTGATTATGTTTACAGGCGCGGATCCAAGGGGGGGGGGGGGGGGTCACAGGGGTCATGAGCCCCCCCAAATTTTTAATTTTACGGTTTATAATAAGCTTATTTTGCAAACACATTTTTTTCTTCCTCTGATAATTATTGTACGGAGAAAAATGTTAAAGATAGACCTAAGTTTCATTGAAAATCTTCAAGTAAGGTCTTTAGGTAAGAACTTGGCTTTGGTTTGATAAAAAAAATGTATTACATTTTCTATCAATGACCCCTCCCAAGATGTATGCCTAGGACCGCCACTGTACGTTTAAGTAGTCATATCCATAATGGAATCACCCCATCGTCCTTAGGACATCTAGAAGTCAATTACAAGCCATGGAGACTCACAGATCAGCTGAAGCCCCTTGTGACTAATTTCTTTTCTAATCATTCTACGGCCCTGAGAGAGAAATGTAGCTGTTTTAAAGTAGAGATCCGTTTAGATCATTTACCGCAGACATATATACGTAGATCAGTGATTTTCGTAGAAGTTTTATCTGATACGCACATAATAACCCTATATTTGATCATTCGTAGGGTTTTTGTTCGATTTCGCTGTGTAAAGGTAGTTCATATTTCACTATGGTCGTGAGGGAGAAAGCGATTACATTTTGGTAAATGAGTATAATTAGGATGGTAGCAGTGGTACCTACTTTTCCGACTACATTGTCATTCCTGTATCCACGTTGATCGATTCAACAAGTTGTTTCCCTTCACTCCACTCTCCCTTCTATTTATTATAATTTCTTTGCCACTAATCGGCGACCCAAGTTTCATTTTCAAACTTGAAGTGACGTTTACACCGTCGTCGGTTTCGGTCGCCACTTCGAAGCGAGGGTTTCGAAGACGATTCTACTCGGGGCCCCGGAAAGACGCTTTGAAACTCCTTTTATTTATAGATTTTCCTTGTTCAAATTATTCCCGATACAATATCCGCCACATTTATTTATGGTTTATTATAAACTTTTCCATTCAGTATGTCGGTTGGCTACTGACTGAAATCATATACAAACCTGATACGAGGAAGTGTCTTTAATTCACTCATTAGTTACCGATATGTTTGAATAAGTAAATAGAAAGTTATCTAGCTTCTTATCAGCTGTCTCAGTAGATACGCCATAAAAGCCGAAGATATACAATACGAATCTTAAACATTTGACACTTAACACCGTACAATGCAAATCCACCGACGAGCCGCTCCAGCGTGGGCCAATTAACTCGCTCGTCGGTCGGTCATTAATAGCAGCGCCGACCGGCGGTGGCGCTGAGTTCGGGAAAGCGTGACATTTTTGAAAGTGAAAATTAGCAATCAGTACCGACTCAACGAGTTAATTCGTTCCATGCGGACTCCGCGGTCACTCGGGATGGTTTTGCTCGCGCGTTTGATTACGAAATCGTTTCCACGAAACTCTCCGGGAAATGTTCAGAGGTCCCGGCGTTTTCCCTGTAGCAATTTGCCTATGCAAACTTTGACGTTTCCTTGGGTGATAGAGTCCAGAAGCTCATCGGAGAAGGGTGATATCCATTTCCAAGAAATCAATGAGTGATAAGCAGAGTTTGAAAAACTTCTTTTGAACGTCAGAAAAAGTAAATAAAAGTTTTTAAATCAGTAGTTTTACGAAATCAATTCTATAGCATGGGTTTATTATTTTTTTAATGATGCGTTATTGTGAAGATTCTGGGTCACTTTTAGGTTCAGGAATTGAGATTTTTTTTGTGTGGGTTTCTAAAGATCTGAAACCATTACCAGTCAATTCTGAGTCTAAAACTACGCGAAGATGGAACCCCACTTGACTATGACAGTGAAAATCTCGAAAACCTTCGTTTTTTGCCATGTTTTTGGTCGGTCGGGCTCGTTAGAGGTAGAGACCAACAAGATCACAACTGGAGTCCACCTTCTAAAGAACGGATTCATCAATGCAGAATCCTTTTATGGTATTTAATGACAGACATTGCGGCTTTGGAATCTACGCACCTTGAATCGCAAAATGAACAAATTTGTTAGAGGTTAAAACCATTTCTGCAGTACGATTACGAAGGCTTGACAGTAAATATCTAGTTGGCAAAATAAGGAACAGAATAATACAATTGAGGGGTTTCGTCCAAGAACCAAATAAGTCCAAAAATCGCAAACTAGGTAAATTGAATATTTCTAAATGCCAAATCCGAAAAAAACAGCCTTTCTGCTAAAATGTGAATTTGTTGGGTTCTTGCGGAATTTCAGATGTTCGGTGAAAGTTTGTTCAACAAATTAGTTTCGTATTTATGTGTGTTATATTGATTGCTGGCCACAATGATAGTTTTAAAGGGGGAACCTGATATATTATTTGGATTTATTACATAAATCAACATAATGCACAGCAAAGCAACGTGACAATAAAACTGCGAACTGAGACGCAGTAGCTTCTCGGATAGGTTTTCTAGCAACTGATTAAATGGACTGGTTTGGTTATTGTCTGCAACGACGAACAGTCATTTTCTTCTTGTCAACAGACCAATGTTTGAAGCCTTGCAGCGAGTGGACATACACGGCTCTTACATGAAAAATCTTTCCCCTACATTGCCTGATTGTTGAGGAATGAAATGGCACCCCTTTCAATTTTTGGACTTATTTGGTTATTGGAAGGAACCCCTCAATTGAAACACCTATTGGACAAACGCTCATCACTTCCTGTAATCACAAAAATGCTGTTGTGACTAACCCTAATACGTCCGATTTGACTTTACGCATGGGAAATTTGGGGTTTCCCTGCCAAAGCTCCTATCAATAAGATACAGGTTACAGAAAATAGAGTACTCCTACTCATAATGGAAGCTGAATGGTTAGTGCGCAACAGCACATTGCACCCAGACCTAGATATCTCTATGGTCGAAACGTTAATCGAAGAACTATATTCAAAAATCAACAACAGTACGGCAGATCACAATAACCCACTGGTAGCCACTATTCCGGCATATTCACCCCCCCCCCCCTCCTCCTAGCCACCGTGGCATAAAACGAAAACACCGGCAAGACCACCTACTAGACATATACGTGAAGAAACGTAATGTAAACATCCATTTAACGTTCGACACTTATTCTGATTAAGGGCAACCATTTGGTTGTACCCAGTGAAATTACTCTGACTTAAAAAATGTGTACTGTTCCTTCAAATGTTAGTTTGTTCATCAGGTTTATAATGAGGAAGTGATTGAATGAACGTGTGCTCCGTTCGAGGGCCGAGATGATAACTCTGCAACACCCCTAGGATACGAATAAAGTTTAGAAATTTCAAGTTTATGCTGAATGGTAACAGTTTCAAGAAACAAAAACAAGGAATTGTCCATATTCTCGAGTTGTGGTAGATTATTGTTCGATTGAATGATCTGACAAGATGTTGCTTTATTTCACCGTTGGTAGTGATGTTGATGGTATTCGCTACTTCGTTTCATCGACTATGAAGACAGAATACGGAATGTCTCGTTGTTGTTGTCGATTTCAATGAAACCGCGCGAGAAGCTATGCAAGATTTCAATATCTGAAATAGCAGTCTTGGTCCCGGGCAAATGAAATATCTTTCCTCGTAGTTCAGCTAGCGACGAGCACGAACGCTTTCTGAGAAGGCCGGAAACATTTCAAAGTTTCAGTCGCTTTGAATTCGGCGATAGAGCTCGTTCTGAGGCCTTTTTCTGAATATTCCGACGGGGCGGGGGAACGTGGAGAAGTCAATACGGTTACGCCCTCAAAGGGGCTGAGTAATGAAATGGTGATGCCCTCCACGGCATGAGGTCCTAACTCCCCTGGGGAATGAAATCCCAACTTTGATACAAAGAACTTACTCGCAAAAGGAATTCCTAGGGTTGAGAATACAGAAAGGGCCGTCTCGCGGACTATAAATATTCGTTTTCCCGAAGCACTTGGTCGAAGAGTGTGAACACTTATGGAAGAGAAGGTATGCGGTCTATTGTGGAATGAAGTGGTACGCTCTAAAACAGTGGTTTTCAAGTTATGTCACGGAATCTTGAATACTGTAAAACTTCGACAACAACTGTAACTTCAATAACTGTTCATCAGAATTACAATAAATTAGAGCAAATCATCGCCTGATGCGGTCACAAGTTTTGATACCGAAGGGAAGAAACATCTGCAGCGATAATGAGAGAGAAATACATTAACTTTCTTATTTCCAGCTAATTAGAAATGAATCTTTCAGTTTACAATGATATTATCGGACCGACTTCAATTTTAATTCAACTGAGGGAGTATCTAGTTAACGTTAAGCTAACGAGTTGAAATGGGATGGATCAAAAATTCGTACCGCTGGAACAAACAACTGGTTGAGGAAAGATGAGCGAATTTTCCTAATCAAAATGTTTCTGTTTTTCGTTTTTCTCCAATCGCTAAAATTGTCAATTTATGTTTCACAATGAAAAAGCTTGGAATTTGAGGTGAACACAAGTGTTTATCGACAGTTTTCTTGTGTGTTGTTTCTCAATATCGTTCGTTTGAACTTAGCAATGAACCTATCATTGGTACTGCATTTTTTTATACAGCACCATTTATATGTTTAGGGCAGTAATAACCAGAAATCGCATTACATGCAGAGTTGAGATTGAGTTTTTATTTTATACACGGATATCGATTTTTTTTGTGATCGCCTTCCCCATCTTAAAAGGTGTCTCGCATCGTTGACGCAGCAGAAAAAGTGACAAAATAAACTTTCTTTATTAACTATATTTTTTCACACGTTGAATTTGTTTTTCTTTATTATCTATATCTCTATAGAACTATATTAATTTCGATCTGCATTGTATTATATAGTAGTATACTTTTTTTTTTTGTTATTGGCGATTGCCGTGTATTAAATAAATAAATACACTGTAGAAAAGCTCTTTACATTGCATAATGATTTAACACTGGAGATGGGGATCGTCCTCCTACTGAAATTAATGGTCTGTAACTTAAGACTGGTCTGTTCCTTCATGTAACTTCATTCATAATCAAGTTTCCTCGTTAGGTAACTGCTCTAACATGCAAAAATAGCTTTCTGCTTCAACTAGTAAACAAGGGGCTGAACAAGGTTCAAACTGAACTTTTGTTTAGTTTGGTTCTTGCAAGGATATTGAATTGGAATAAGCAACCGATTGCATGTTTTCTTTGGTCATCTTTTGGACATTACAACGTCACTTTCACCACATATCTCACATATCTGACGTAAATGTACCAACAAATCCCCACCATATCAACTGTTTTTTTGGTTAGTCTCTTTATTAGTTCCTGTATTTCGAATACATTAACCTTTCAAGCAGAACGTTCGTGACTGAGATGAGTTATGTCTATACTTTTAAATACCTATACCAGCTTATGAGTTCGGGCAATGCCTTTTCGGATTTCATAGGATTTGTAAAACTTAAGAGATACGAAAGGCCTGACTACCTCCCTCGACCATTCCTGACCATCCCTTTAAGACCCAACCCGTAAGATAACTGAGTTTCAAAAAACCCAAACAGGTTTGACTACGAATAACTGATGAGAAAATGATGAGAATGTCCCCGCGGTCAAGAACTCTTGTGGTAGGATTTCGTGGAAAGGTAAGAGCGAACAGTAAGTATGTTTGTATCTTCCATGTATGTGGGAGTTCTCTGAAACAGAAACCTTACTATTGGATCATCCCCAGCACTAGGTATTATAATAAAAATATGCAAAACCAATGCCAACAGCTAAAAGATCTGACAGAAATTTGATGAAAAAAGAGCACCAGATGAAACAGTGCAGGAGACGGATCGTCGATCATGTCAAATCGCTCAATCTGAGTTAAAACCTGTAACTTCAGGATTGAAAATTGACCCGAATTTAATTGTCTGTACCAATGAATATTGCTTTGTATTTGAACTTGTGGTTGGTAACAACATTATAAAATATGTATGCTGAAGATGAGGAACAAACGATTGGTTGTTTCAAGATTTAAGTAAATTGTTTTTGTTTTGAAAACAGTGAACGATCGCTGATTCCTGCGGATTCACATAATTGAATGCAATGTCAAGTATATTCCTCCGTTAAGTCGATAAAGCAGGTTACCTAACTATATGCTGCTTACTATGTAAACTGACGATTAGGAACATTGGGTCGGTTGTTCTGAGACCTGTGTTGTGAGTGACGGCAGAGTTGGCGGCCGTTGTCTCCCTCAGGCTTACACAATGTTGTTAGTCGGAAAACTCCCCTCCATTAATTGATGGATGCGCAAGCCTTCCGTCTCCCCAGAGATAATCGCTTCATTAGGGCTCGTCTATTCATCATAACCGTCTCGTGTCTTAACCTTTTACCCCGAGAGCCCCTTCCCCTAAAAGCGGTAAAACGTTATCATTATTAGCCGAAACTTTGTTGTTCCTCTTGCTGAGTCGAACGCTCGAACAACTTTCCTCTCAAAAGTATTAACAAGTCTGCCGAGTGGGTTAACAGAGTTTAAAACTCCCACGCATGTTGTTATGGGCCATGTCATCCCTTATAAAAAGGCCTTGTTTTTCTTGAACCCTTAAAGTTACTTGGAAAGTAAACATTTGTTCATGAAAAACGTAGTAAGTTATTTGCACAGAGGTTTGTTGCATTACCGTAATATGTAGCCCCTCCGCGAAGGTCGATATTCAGTTCTGCATCACACGTGCATAAGCAGCTATAAATGAACAAAATTCCTTCAGTACCTCTACGTTATTGTTCCAAGTTTCAAGGAGGGACCAAGTTATGAGCTCCTGGCCATACCCAACTAGTCCATAGAAACCTGCTTTGTGATGTACATCGTGGTGTTGTGTGATGGAGATTTAGGGGGTGACCTGCAATTCTCTGAAGATTCTTCAGCCGTTATGGACCTCTGAGTCCTGTCCAGACTCCATCTGGGCTAGATCTGATTCCAGTGCGTGCTACCGATCTGTGAATACTACTTCACTGATTTCCACCTTTATTTCACTTAGGAATAATGTCAGCTTGGCAACAAATGTTGCAAATACGGAACGGAGCATCACTTCTTATCAGCAGAGTTAGTTTTTTACCCTTTTTCTCCTCTCTGAAATGACAGACTGCTTGTAAGTTTCCCTTGAGCTGAATCAAGCTCGGCGAAGCTACGCTGTCAACGTTGCAATACAGCAATCTCTCTCAGTTCCATCTATGGATGTGAATGGTGGCAAAATTTACCCTACTAGAGGTCGCTTTTTGAATTTTTTTAAATCTCAATATAAAAATGATTTTTAAATTGAATTTTCCTTAAAAAAAAAAATAGACAAAAATGTATTTTTAAAAAACATGATTTGACTTCTTTTTAAATACCTTTAACAATGATTGTAATCATGGCGTAGTATACCGAACGAGAATACTCTCAATCTATGGATACTTGGTGGTTTTGTCATGATGTTACGATCATCGCTTGTAATAGGTGAAGGATGAAAGGATTACTTTATAGAGTACAAATGTATGCTCAGATCTCCCTGTGTTTCTCAAACAATAACATTTTGTTGGCGTTTGGTGTTCCTCGAACAAACAGCCCTTTGTTCAGTGATATCCTCCTTCCTCTACTCACTTCACTTCGGAATCATCGAGGATTTAATTGATGAGAGTGTGAGCGTAAGCTGAAATCTAAAATCAACTGCTAAGTTGAATATTACGGTCTTAAATCGGAATGCCGCAAATCGAAGCAGCTAGAGATTATTCCATAAGGAAAGATAAACTCATGTTTTAAAAAATACATTTTCTTTTCGGATTAATTGATTTTTAACCCCCCCTACGACGGAGGTCACCAGTGAACTCAGCGTGTACAATCAGCTAAAGTTCATGTGTCACACTAAGTTTTGGGAGACATGATTTTTAACCCGTTTTCCAATTACTCATTTATTTCTGATTTCGCCGAAAGTGCATGTTTTTAATGGGTAGGCCTTAGTACCCTGTTTTTTCTCCCCGCCATAACTATTACTTCAAAACAGATTTTATGAGATTTGTGTTTCTAAATTGTTTGGACAGGTTTTTTGAGTCGGCGTCTATTACATTTGTTGCCAAGCTATTGGCTTCTAGTCTTAGTTTAGTTTACTAGTTTTAGATTATAATCGCTCCCGTTCCAGAATCCCACTAATGACCCTTCTGATTAAGAAGAACTGGAACTTATCGGAAGAAGTTGTGGAAATCCATTTCCAAGCAAAAAAATCTAAATAAAGAAGTTATAATAAGTTACAATGTCAAATAGATGTCGATAGTGAAGACTTCATCAGCATCGACTATAATACAAAGAATCATTATATCATTGCTGTCTTATCTCCTCGCGATTTTTCGGTTCCTTTGTTGAAATTCTCTACCACCTGTACTAGTATTGGTTGAGTAGTAGCTATTGCGCATGCTCATTACTAACAGACAAAACACCGTGAATGGTAGGTCGAAGTTGGTGACATTGTAAGAGGTTGTGTGGGTTATTTCCGTAGTGGTTTCCTTACATTTCTTCGCCGCCCGACCAATAGTAGCGTATTCACTTCCACAAACTTGAATGTCTCTTTGTTAGGTTTTAGGATGGTACCCTAAGAATTTCACAGCGATTAGTTAAGTAATATCTATTGCGCATGCTCAAAACTAAAATTGTAGGTAACTTCAACATTAATAGACCGATTTTCATAATATGACCAAGGATTGAGCCAGGTAGCTTTTGACTCTTCGTTCGTACACGTGAATATTGATTGCCGTTGAGATCGTTCGTAGGGTGCGTTAACACGAATTGCAGTTGTTCCATTTTAAAATACGTGAGGGTATAATTCCCTCCTAACTTGGCCAACTTCGTTTTCCTAATAATCAAATTGTTATCGACGAAGAAAAGGAACATTTTAGTGGCATTGTACAGTTGGTTGGGAGAATAGCATCCGGAAGAGTATGGCGAACGGATTAGTTTTCATCCCCTCTTGATATTGGAATCTTGAAACGCAAGACAACAATGGGAGTGGGCGATCTGTTCGGCTAAAAAGATTTATTATCGAAAATAATAAAACAGAATCCAATAAAAAATTATTTTCTCCCCCATCCGGAAAAAGTTTTCTTTCGAGTTTATTGAACTATAGCTACGGGATCCTTCAATAGACCGCAGTAGGGGCATTCATTGCCAGAAGATGAAGACAAGATTGTGACAACTCTTAGGCGAAATAGACCGAATCGCGATTCACAAAAGGACCCGATCCGCCCTTTCTCTCATTTTCTCTTTTCGCAAACAAAATCTGATTGCCCTGTGAAGCTAACAAGCTTCGGTCAGTGGATCGATAACGACCTTTAGGCCACGGTATCGCTACCGGGCAGTCAACCAACTCCCTAGCTCTTGTATCCTTTTATAGAGGTGATGTAGTTTCTAAAACTCGAGAATTTGTCAAGTGGGTGTTCCTAATTTCCACTCCGATGTTCCTGACTTTGAACTGTTTACAGTTTGCAAGGGTGGATAATCAAAGCTGGTATCTGTATCCACCCATAACTCTCAACATTTAATCAGTTTTATATATAATTATTTAGTACTATCACAAGCTAGGTTTTACATTTACGTCAGAAATTTGAGTTTACGCCGTTGCAAAAGGCGTTAAAACACATTCAATTAAAAGGAAAATTCTCCTGTGAAAATTGGAAAAATACGTATACTAGAGAAATGGAGACTGAGAGACTCAGTACTTTTCTTCTATTAAGAACGTAATCTTCTTGTAATTTCCTGCGTTAAACCTCGTTTAATTTCCGGTTTAATTAAAACCACGAATTATCTTTCATTTTCGCAGTTTATTTTTATCAATGTGTTGACAACTCTACCCATTGATGTTTTAGTTGTTTTGTTGATATTTGGTTCGCACGCAGCACGACATCTTGAAAGGCATCTTTCCCCAAGAAATATTACACGCTGAGTTTGTTGAAATGGATTTTTGATATGGAAAATTACATCCTCAATGATGTAAATGCACTGTGCATACCAGCCAGAACGGTGCCCCATTCGAAATACAAATGTGTGTAATGACCAAGGAGCCATACATCCAGCTGTAGTAATAACTCTCACTTGAATAAGACCCTACAAAAATTATAATAATCTATTTAGAATATTATGATAAACGTTGTAAAACATTATAGCGTCTTACCATAAATAGTTATTTGCAGTCCAAATAACTACTCTGGAACTATTCCTAGATTCTAAGTTCAATAAAAAAGCATTGAGCTTTTGGGAGAGCAGCCAGCAGAAACGCGCTAAATCCTTATAGTATTGCAAACCACACTAAGTCGCAGTTCCTCTTGTTGCTACTGAACTAAATAGGCCCACCATATATTTTGATAAGAAATGTACTACATTTTACTGAAAGTCGTGGACGCAATCCATTCTACCATCCAAAATGGATACATGTTCCACCTTACAACTCTATTCCTAGTTTCTATTCATGCTAAATGAGTGTATTGAATGTGCAAACTGGCCCTAATCGCTATGTTTTTTGAATCTTCTAGATACTATACATAGAGAAAACCATAGAATTACTTTTAGCTTCATGCATTCTATTTTGAAATACATTTTATGGTTATACATATCATAAATACGTATTAAAAATGAAATGTACAGCTGCAGTTGCCATTTATGTTATAATTAAGTTTAACCTAAAAGGCCGCATCATTTGACGTAATTCAAACTTGATCAGAAACTATAGCTTGCACAAAAACTAAAGAAATAAAATAAGTAAACTCTGATCAATGGGAACCAAGATTAACGAGAACGGCAGATTGATCTTAGTTTGAAAGAGTTCGCCTCCTTTGATGAGGATAATTCCGTTGACAATTTTAATTTTATTGGTCCATTTATGAACATTTCAATCATTTTTACAATACAGACAAAAGCCCGATTTTACATGGTACTGTACTATGTACATATTACTACGAAATAGTACAATAAACCACCAGACATTTTCTACAAGTATGAAAAAAGTATGCAATGAGGAAAAAAAGTGGTAAATTTTGATTAATTAGGAAGAACGATCAGGGAGAACTGGCCTATATGATCTGTTGCTATAGTGCAGGAAAGGCAGCTACTTCACCTACACTCTACGGGTCGGATTGTTTTGGAGTTAGTTTGTGGAAGACGTTGCCAGATGGAAGGCTTGACAAATACTGGTGGCACGTAGAGAGGCGTAAACGTTAGGTTCACACACACAACAGAACAATCAATCGAGACCTCCTGACAACGGAACAAACCATCAGCTTCCTCCAGCTTCTATGCTCCAGAGACAACAATCCATCGTCCTTCATCACTTCTACTCAACTGAAATCACCCTTCTTGAAGGAAACAGCGTAAAATCCTACCCTGCACGATTTCAGAGCACTTTTCTGTTGAGGATTGTCGAATTAGGCTTCATAATTTCTTATCCAGGTGATATCACTTACACAGGTTGGTCAACCAGGTGATTCCACTCATCCAGGCTTACCTTATATCCAGGTTCAAGTTCTTATTCAGATGATCGACTTGATCTAGGTTTTTCCCAATTATCCAGGTTGAACCACTCACCCAGATGATCCCACATATCAAGGTTATTTCATTATATATATTGAGATGGACAAGTGACCAACCGAGTATATTTTTTGTCCAACAACTATTGGCCGCTCTTACACCAGTTTATGTTATGGGAAGAACCTCAGAATACTATTACACTGCATCAATTTGATCCTGCTCCAGGGCAGAAACGCCGCAGGTTATAAAAACCAATAAACACACTAGATTGTTAATTTCTCAGTCTCGATAATATAGTTGTATTAGTCACAACCAAATCCACTGTGATATATCAGATATATATGGTAAGCGGCTAAAGCTGAATTTTAGCTGTAGGCTCGTAGCAAGAGCATCCTGGAGTCCAGAGGACTTGTTATTTCAATGATAATTATTGATACATTAATCATTTATGTTCACGAATGATGACCTAGTTTCGATTTCTATGAACCGTTGTTTATTGCATACTACGATGCACCTTGGCAACCAGACTAGTTCGATGCCAGGTAGAATAATATTCGTATATTATACAAAGTGAACGATAGTTTCAAAACAACAGGGTCAAATCTCCGGGGAAATATCCTCTACAATGTGTGTGTACGGAATGTACATACAAAACGAGTTTTACTAGTATAACATTCGACTAATGTAATCATCAGCAAAAATAAACTTGTTGGATTCAAGAAGAGTCCAAAATTTTTCATTGAAATGGTGCTAATATCCATATGCGATTGAAATTATTTTGTGAACAATAACTCAAGACTAATTACACAGGGAAGAATACGAGTGAAGAATGGAAACTAATTAACATCCTTCCACCCCCGAGGGAGTGAAACTCTGCGTGACTTGATACGTACGCTCGTGAGTTACCGCGCTTCCCTGATTCACGAACGAAACCCGAGGCGGGGAAAATTTCTCCTCAAAGACTTTTATTTCTCCTAATTCCCTCTCATGTCCTTCAAACGCTCGCCGATAATGAGAGAGGAAATTGGCTCAACCCATCAAATAGAGATAAGAAAAGCTGTCATAGGACGGGGAGAGCCTTAGGGGGGTGGAGCGATAAATTAAATCTTCAACGGGGTCAGTCGTTCGATATCGACAGGTCGACAGGAAAACCCTCGTTTGAGGGATGATAAGTTTTTCCAGGCAGCGGAGTTTTCTTGGCTTTTCTTACGAACTAATTCAATATTGCTAAGGTGTCGCCTTTTCTTTTCGTCGAAGACTCCGTCGATTTTTGCTTCTTCGGTCATTGGGATCGACTTTCTCTACCCCTAGCTTTTAAGCATATTTTCCAAGAAAATGCAGTGCTGATAACTCCATATCCGATGACTACATAATCTGATTCCATCAAAAACAATAAATGAGTGAAAATTCGATGATGAGTAGCTTCTAAGCTCTCCAATTTGATCTCAGCCCACACAGTGTTGTTGCCACCTATGTGGACGCCTTAGTACCAGAAGTACAATAGGGTTCTAGACTCCGGAGTAAGTATTCACGCCCCTCGTACTAGCTTTATCTTCTAATATATAAAATTTCCGTGTCACAATGTTAGTTACCGTACTCACCCTAAACGGCTTTACCGATTTTTCCCAAATTTCAAATGCGTATTCAGTAGGTTTGAGAATTGGCTACCATCTATTCTTCATACCCCTAAGTGATAAAGGTTGTTCACCCTTAACATTTTTTCTTTTTTAATTTTTGGACGAAATTTTTTTATCTTATTTTTTTATGATGTGGCACTAAAAAATGCATACAACCCTAAATTTTTACTTTTTTATCACAACCCCTATTTTTTATAGCCATTTTTGTCATTTAATTATTACCATCCAGATCGATATTTATCAATTATAGTGTTTTTAACAGTACTTTGATTAAAATTTCCCTTTGCTTATGGCAAATCTAAAATTTTTTTAATGAAAATAAACATTCATTTTAAACCTATTTATTTAATTATTTTTTTAAACATATTTATTTATTTTAAATTAAACATTTATTTCATTAAAGTTTAATCCTGATATATGCTTAGTGTTACCAATCTTAGATTCTTAAAATTTGCCGCGCCTTTACTGGCAGTGGAATGCCACACCTTACCGGTGTCACTACAGGTTTCCCAGCTCGAGCACATATATTGTGAGATAATCACAAAGATTCAATGACTGATGATGTATCGCAACAACATCGTATGCGGTGTAATGATCTAAGGATAACATTCAGCGAAGTATTAGGTATGTACAATGAAGCATTGATTGGTATTGAGGATCGGGGGGTTAGGGATTGTCATTACCAAATTATCACTCACTCATTTCGGTATGGATTCGCAATATAATCTAGAAATAATTTGTAAGGCAAAACAAGATCAGCCGGGTCAGCTAGTGATAACAGAACAATAAAAAGCTGGAACTCACATCGTATGGCCATCTAAACTTCAACAAATTTATTGTACCTTACCTATCCACCGATGCTTGTCTTTTGGCTATAGTTTAACTAAACACCTTCAAATGTCCGACTCCGGCTTATGATTATAAAATATGATTATGAGATGAAACCTTGGTTGTTCCGTCTCGAACGTTTCAAGGAAACTTGTGCCTTTGAACTTCGCTCAAAATTTGCACCTCTACCGCTACACTCCAAAAACTAACTCCTTCTGAACAGAGAACTCAAATCCTTCAAAAACATGAAATTCCGAATCCTAACTGAGATTGAACTGTGCCGTTCAGTATGTCGTCGTAGAAGCGATACAAAACTTCCCAATTTCGTGAGCAAAAGTCTACAGAAGTCCTTGCAGTTCATTAATGCGACTATTTGATTGTTACAATAGAAGGAAGACTAGAAATCAGTTAAACCGGTTGTGCTTTCAATCCTTGAAGTTCATCTAATGCAACTATTTGATTGTTAAAATAGAAGGAAGACTAGTAATCAGTTAAACCGGTGGTGCTTGCAGTGACCACTCCATTGTCCGTACACATCACTTTCCAGCTGTTTATGGGACCGTTTATTTGAGCTGTGTTTAGTAATCTCTTTTTATCTTATATTGGGTTTAGTCGAGATTTGTCGTCGGTAAAAGACCGTTGATGCCTTTCGTTTAACGCTCATGCTTAGCTTTTTACGAAATTGGGCTAAACTCTGATGACTAACAAACAAATTTGTATTAAACGTTGGCAAGAATGCAAGCAAGATAGATTCGGTATATACTTCCAGTTCAAGGTTAAGTTTGATGATGTTCGCAAGGAGCGCTATTACAGTTTCTGACTCTTCCGCCAGCCTCTCCTCTGTCCATTCAGTGGTAATGGCAGGCGGCGGATTTCCACTCCATCAGACTTAGTTTATTCCGAGATTTACTTACTGATCGATTCGTCCTTTCATGAGCCACAAGCCAAAGCGGTTTTAATCAGGGGTGACGAGGGAAGCCGTGAAGTAAAAGCCCATCAAGTTTAATTCAACTTGAACCCGGAATATACCTATCCCTCTCTTTACCACAGGCCGCCCGGGACAGCTGAAATTAATAAGTCATTTGAAATGTGGGAGGTAGCGTTCAGCGGACAGGTCGACCGTGACAATTTCTCAACAGACCTCAAACCAAATTCAAAACTAACTCACACCTTTCGAAATGTACCTTGGCTCCATCGAGCTACTGGTTTTCGTCACAATACTACCATAGTATACAACAAAAACTTATTATCAAATCAATTATTTCAACGGCAAACTTCTAGTTCTCTACAAAATTCTAATTGCTCAATAAATAGGTAAGATCCTATTAGATATATGTAAAGAAAATATATATTAGAATGTTGAAATTGATTTGAATTTGGATGTAGGTAGTAGTGTCTTTAAAAGACTCTAACACTTTATTATGCACTTCGTATCTTCTTAATTCATAAACTGGGAATTCATGCTCTTTCACTGGAAGCGATTATTTTGGATATGTAAAAAATATAAAAGTTCATATTGTCGTCAAGGCTCACTGAACTATTGAAACATCACACACGTACTACTCGTAATATTTACTGTTCATGAACGATGTATTATTTGGATTTTTGTAAACTCGAAGTCAGCCAGCAAAAATGATGATTTTTGTGGGCTGATTTATTTTGCTTGTGTCCTCTGCGCCGAAAACCATCTTATTACTCTAACAATAAACCATTGAGTAATGATTTGCAACGTTTTTCCAGCCAACGTCCGGATTTTCATTGGGGTGGGTGATTAAAAAAATCCCTGCTCTATTTTTCCCGAGTTTATTGTTCCTAGTTCCGTTTAATTTTAATTTTCTATATATTGCCAGTATGCCAGTTGAATTTAACTTCCTAACGTTGTGTGGAGTGGGATCAAAATTTGATCAATCTGAACTATTTGATCGATTAAACGTCTAATGATAACATCAGATATTTAATATGCACACGACACAACAACATTGGTAGCATTCAATCATATAGTTCGTAATGACGGATCTCCGATACTACACGGGCCCATTCCGCCATCGAGAGATAAACAAAACACAGTAAGTCACTTGCGACGAAATTTGGGAAACCAGTGCCATGAAAAACTCTGTTTTAGTTAAAGTGTAATCTATTTCTTTGATTGTTTCAGTTATTTTCCTGTGACTGATGATTACTTAAGCGTTGAAATCGATTTCACGTTTCTCAGTATTTAACTTGGTAGAAATAGTCTTCATTTGATCTACCGAGCCAGCGTTTTTCTTGCTAAAGGGAAATTAATTCACAGCGGGGAGTTATCTCTGGATAAAAGCACTTAGATAATTTGATTCATCCCGAATTAATTCGTGGTCCTCCGTGACGGGATGGGCCGTGGTAACATAATACCCAATAACTCCCTAGAGTTACCTTTCCCGCCTCAGGTTTGTGTGAAAAGGGCTTCGTAGCCGTACAAAAAGCATTCGGCGAGTTTTAACAAAGACCTCCTGGGATAAGAAAGTATTTTTTCAAGGCGTCGAGGCCCAACCCTTGACAACACCCTGAGGAGTCAGGAATGATATGACGGTAAAGAAAACCCTTTTCTGTCCGAGCCAGGATACACAATTTCCGGGACGTCCCTGGAAACATCAAACGCAGGGTTTCGACCTTCCTTGGGAAACCCCTCGGCGGTGGAAGGGACGGGCGCCAGCTTCCCAAAGGGGCTCATTACCATAGATCTGCATGGGGACGGAGCAAGCAGTGCGCGACCTAACGGGCTGGACGGGCCTTTACGGCGGTAAACCAGGAGAATTTCACGGTGAAACGAGGATGGAGTGGACACGGAGGGCTCGGGATAGCGAAAATCAACTGCTCCGCGAGTAATGATCTCGTTATACGGGCGATGCGGTATAGCGGCGTGTTACGTTACGCTTACGTTTTATACTGCCCCCTTATAATACGGGCAGATATATGGGGACCTACATCAAGGGTTACGGAGACCAACCTACTACCTTCGTCCAAGCAACATCTAATATTTATGAGAATAAAGTTTGCGAAGTTCATGTACAGCATGATCTATAAACTCATTCGCTGATCGGAAGATTTTTTGAATTAAGTTGCTAATTCAGGAGTAATGAGCCACCGTACGATCCCCAATTTACTTGAAAATAAAGAAATGTAGTGGAGAAATATAAGCCATTATCCCTGAAATTCCATTTGATAGAATCAGTCGGTCAGTTGGTAAATATCGGTCTATCTCGTACTATTGAAATGGCACTGACTTCTTACGTCATGCGTACATTATATAGTACCCGCTTATGATATGTACAGATATATGGGGACCTACAGGAAGTTTTATGAAGATCAACCTACTACATCACGTCACCAAGCTACATGTAATATTCATAATGAGAGCGTCTCCTTTACCACGTTCATGTACAGGTCCCACGAATAAATATTTGTTCATTTAATTCAAATGTTGTCTATTCAACTGTCTAATTCAGACGTATGGAGCAACTGTTGAAGCCACAATTTAATAAGGAATGGGGAAACATGAGCTACTAGGCCTGTGCATTGTTTCCATAGAAACCCTCTATATCCAGTCAGTTAGAAAACAGCAGGTGGGTGTTCTCGTTATTCGGTGTGGTTGAGGCGTCTTTCGTTACTTGTACAAATATATGGGGATCTACATCAAGGATTATGAACCCAGAACACCGCCCTATCAAGTTACACGTACCTAAAACAGATAATGAGAAGCGATTCTCTCTATTCCTTTGCATTACTCTCGCATCACAAATGTGTCACTCCCACCACATGGACCACCAAACAGTGAGACAATGAAGATAATTGCAATTGAATTCTCTTTCCGAAAAATCGAGTTCACTTCAACTTTTATTGTATATCATGAAAATATGAAATATAGTTAAATGTTTTACTTTTTCTCGTTAATTTTTAGTTAGGGTTAAGGTTAAGGTACACCATACACCAGGGCATTTCGGTTTTTGGTTAAGCACTCACAAAATATTTCAGCACATTCAATTTTAGTGATAAAAATGGCGAGAATGGGGGGTTATTAATTTAAAACTTAGTTAGTTTAGTTAAGTTAATTAGTTTTTTTATTTAAAATTTAAAAAAACTAATTGTATTTCATACAAACCTCGGGCCATTCAGGCGTTTTTCACACCAACTAGGATTCTCAGCCGATTTCCGTACTGTTTTTGTTCGATTAAGAATCCTTTCTAGTTCCTAAAAATATTCTCAAGTGTTTATAATTTTGGTCACAAATACGATTATATAGAAACCGGAAATCGGGACGCTCCGGTAAACAGTCAATACCTAGATACCAATATGTCTTACTTCCCACAATGGCAATCACTATGTGACAATGAAATATATTCATGAAAATGTGAATTAAACATCAATAAAATTCGACAGATTTTAAATTGTTTCGACTGTTGGTAGCTATGGTAATTTAGGGATTAATGTTATTGTAGCTTAGGGGTTTCAGAAATCCGCAGAGAGTGTTATCACTGAGGCTCAAGAAGTCAAACGCTCCAGAGGCAATTTCAAGCCACCAAATTTCGTTAAGCTCCTGACAGATGAAACCGTTCAATATTCAATTTTCACTCGAAAACGTTCTCTCAATCTCTTGTGTATCACATTGCTTGTTTGAATGTGAAAAGGGTTATTATTGAATAACCCGAAATTGCCAAGAATTCGTCATTTTATAATAAAATACAAGTTTCGCTAAGTAATAAGAAGGGGAGAATGGAATGGGTCCCTGCGGTAGCTTAAAATTCCGCTCCCTTCTTCGCTGTGGGCAACACAAAGGAGAAATTCCTTTTAAATCCCTGCCAAGCTCCTCTTTTTCAGTGAGGGGCTCGCGGAAAGACTTTTGTTAGAGGTTACATAACCACCATTAATCAGCATTATAATTGGGAGCTCCGCCAAAGGGCGGTTTTCAGAGAGAGGTGCAGGATGCTTGCTTTCCGAACCTCGAGTTTTTACGACAAGCACTCAAAGTAAGCATTTACAGAGCCCTCAAAGAGATACGATGTTAGATTCTAAACCTCCGTGGAAGAATAAAGTGTAGTGAAAATTGTTATACGAGGGAGGATTCAAACATGGGCTTTTGCAACAACTTTTTTATTTTTCAATATTTGTACTCCCCTTCAAAGTACTCAACATTGAATCTTATGCAAGTGTCTAACCTTTTAGATCACTTTTCAAAAGAATTCTTACATTTATGCACAGGGAGTCCTCAATCGAATTTCCCTTCACCCCTTCCGCAGACTCAATTCGCTTTCCTCTCAGACCTCTTTTCAGTCTAGAGAAAAGATTCTAAGGGTTCCAAGTGGGAAAAACATTGGTGGTGGGAGAGCTTTTATCCCATTTTTGCTCAAAAACTGCTTCACGGATAGATAGGTCTGAACAGGCGCATTGCATGGTGCACTTTGCCACAGCTTCAAATATCCTCACTGTTCTTTCTGATGCTTTCTCCAAATTCCAAGAAAAACTGTGTGTCAACAGTTTGACCACAAGGAAAAAACTCAGGGTGCACAACACCTTTGAAGTCAAAGAAGCATCTTCTTGATGGTCGATTTCACTTCATACACTTTTTCAGACGGGGTAATAAAGTTTGTTTTTAGTCGGCTTGACTGATGCTAGATTTTGGCACCTTTTCCATAACCCCCTGACTCGTATCTGGTGATGATCTTGAAAAAGAAAAAAAATCTGATTCTCTTCCATTTCTGATCCAGGCAGGCTTGAGTCCGGCGCTCTCCTTAATCCACCGAAAGCAGCCATTGGATATTTTTTTGTTGCGATTTTTGTGATGCTTCTTGGGATCCTAGTACGAAATCCTCCGAATTTAACTCCCTGATCAATCAAGTCACACGCCTGACCATATCGGATTTCTGGTTTTTTCAACATTGTCGTTAGTGTACGGATGCGAATTTGAATGGAGAATATTTTGGAGAAACATCATTTTACAATTTTTCGTACCATTTCGATAGCTTCATTTTCAACGAAAAACTGTTGAAACAGAAGCTTGGAATGATTTTGTTCCATTGATAAAAGCTACTTGAAACACATGTTGGATATGGTTAGTTGGCCCTCCCCGATTTTAGAATCCGTCACCTTGGTAGATGAATCAGAAGTTTTCAAGCGTCTGGGTATATCCGCATTCAGCTCATCGGAAGGGGCAACTATACCATTCCATCACCTCACAAGTTGAACACAAAATACAGATGAATTTGGTAAAATACGTGTCCGAATGTATATTGTGGTAAATTTAAAGGTTACAATTGATAACCAATGATTTATAATAATTACTGAACGATTCATACAAGTACTACATGGAGTTATACTGTTTTATAATAATCGTAGCTGCCAAATTTTAATTGTTATAGCAGTATGTTCAATGACTGAGGCAATTAATTAATGGTTTTTTTAAAAAAATCAATGTCATGGTCTGTTGGTACTCAACCATGGGTTCTTAGAGATTTGAATATCTTAATATGGAAATTGATTCATTAGTATATTATTTGGACCGTTTAAACACGGGTACACATAGAATGAAACACTATGTACGTAGTAGAAGATAAAACCCACTTGTATCTAATTTATGGATTTCGTGTGTTGCAGGTAAGCCCGAATATTACAACATCCGTCTCCTAACGTTATGTGAGTGTGAATTATCATTATTCTATGGACCCTATTCACGTTGGGGATCAGGTGTGACAATTTATTTTTCAAGACACTTGTACACTTTCTTGTCAAATGTCAAATGAAGTTGTTGCCTGATTAATCAGTGCACCAACGTATTTATATTATATTTTACCATATTTTTACATACTCCTGTTGGAGTAAGTGATATAAAGGTCGGTAGAGACTGATTTAAAACGAAGAGATGTTTAATAAAGGAAAAGGTCCCTTTCCACGAAACAGGCTTTAAACAATAATGTGCAATCGGGTAAATTAGAAACCATGCTTCAAGGATAGCACCATCAGCTGATTTCATTGCAATGAAAGATTTACTAGTTAAACTTTTTATCGTCATGTACTCAAAATTAATAATATTTGTCAACAAATTCATCATTTATTTAGTTATTTAGCTGCTCCTGTGTGAATAATGGAGTTTAATCAAGCCAGTAGGTAGTGAAGAATCGTCACAGAACTCGATCATTTTTAGAGGCTTCGTTTTTGACTTATTTCACTTTCAAGATTTTTTTCGTGTTTTCGAACTCACGTCACTAAAACGGCCGTAACTCCGGCGCTTTCAAAGTATTTGCAAATCTAAAGTATGCCGTTGGAAAGAGCATAAAATTATCTATCGTCTCAGTCTTTAATAATAATTTTTAAAAGGAACTAAAGGGTAAAAATGAGCCTAAAATGTAAATTTTGTCAAACTTTGAAAAAAATTATTATTCTAATGGCTCATTAGTCCCCCTTAATTTTAATGATACGTTTGAGCCTGTAAGCTTAAAAAATGCGTAGAGGTCTCGGCTTTCCAATGGTATATTTAATTTTTAGGTTTTAGAGGGAACTTTTTTGAGGAAATTGAGATTTTATCCAAAAAAACGTGTATTTTCAAGCACATTTGAGGATTTTTTAAAAAAAAGAGAATAACTACATAACTACAACTTTTTCCTTTTTCTGGGTGTAGAATGTATCATGTCAACGGCATTACCTAAAAAATTTTAGTTTGAGTGAGAGCATCCGCGGTATGAATGGATGTAAATCGACTGTTAAATGTCTCCCGTTCTTGTTGATATCGTGAGGTTTGATCCCGTTGTTTGTTATGATTTCCTCTTCTTATCGTTGATAGAAACATCGTCACGAGCAAAATGTTTGATAATGTGATTAACGGTCAAAGGTAGATCCACACACCCGTTCGATCACATCAAATGAGCTTGAAAATACACGTTTTTTTGCATAAAATCTCAATTTCCTCAAAAAAGTTCCCTCTAAAACCTAAAAATTAAATATACCATTGGAAAGCTGAGACTTTTGCGCATTCTTTAAGCTTACAAGCTCAAACGTATCATCAAAATTAAAGAGGACTAATGAGCCATAAAAAAAGAAGTTTTTTCAAAATTTGACAAAATTCACTTTTCAGGCTCATTTTTACCGTTTAGTTCCTTTTAAAAAATTATTATTAAAGACTGAGACGGTAGATAATTGTATGGTCTTTCCAACGGCATACTTAGATTTGCAAATACTTTGAAAACGCCGGAGTTACGGCCATTTTAGTGACGTAAGTTCGAAAACACGAAAAAAATCTTAAAAGTGAAATAACTCAAAAACGAAGCCTCTAAAAAAAAATCTCTTCGAGGCACTTTTTGTTGGAAACTTGTTGTAGAACACGTGTGGGAAGATTTTCGGATCATACGCTGTATACCCTGTATATGTGTTAGGGTGCCTTCGATCGGTTTTATCAGAGAATATCTGCCCTACCGATCGGAGGAGGATTAGAAGTGATTTAGTCGGTGTTACCAGTACAGCGTACTGCCCTCCCTACTAAACCATGTGGAAGTGTAGTCCGCCGTTATAAAGGAGAGATCTCCTTGCCCACACGGTACACGGTATGAGATTTAGCCGGTGTTACCAGTACAGCGTACTGCCTAGTCAGTTGGTGGAAGCCCTTCTGGGAGTATTAACAGAACATTTTGCTTTCTTACACGTAACCTAACTTCTCGTACTAGCTAGGTCAGTTGGTACCTTCTTCCCCTTTTCACCCATTATGCAGTGAGGGCAGATCACGCTATCCGGTAACGACTGCACCTCCGAAGTGTTAAGGATCTTCTCCTCTATCGTGTACCGTAAGGGCAAGGAGATCTCTCCTTGGTAACGACGGCTTACACTTCCTCAAGGTTCAGTCGGGAGGGCAGTACGCTGTACAGGTAACACCGACTAAATCACTTCCTATCCTCCGGGAGGGCAGATGCTATCTGGTAACACCGATCGAAGGTACCCTAACACACATATACCAACAATTACCTGATAAAAAGGGAAAGTTCAATAGTTTAAGGGCTGTGCTCCCAAAACCAGTCCTTAACAAAGACTGTCAGAGAAGTTGGCCGATTGTGGTTGGGTCCTTCAGTTTAAGAATATTAGCTTTAGAAACCTATCGCATAACCAGCTCGGTCCGTTAGTCACCGTGCTACCGTGTTTTTATAAACTGTTTCAACAACACTGTTACGTTGTCAACACATTTCGAACGATTCTGCTATTTAAAGCGAAACAGACTGCAATCGACGGCAGCCAACTGCGAGAAAGTCTGTTGAAAGTTTATTAACTTAATTAGAGGGTAAGGCAGAACTAGTACATAAACAACTAATCATTTTCATAAATAATATACAATGTACCTAATAACTGCAGTTGCTCACTGACAGAATTCACGACGTTATTAAACTTCATGTGAAATATTATTTTCCTTCTGCTTATATCTTGATGAAAGTGCAAAAGTGAAACGCTTAATATGTGGGTTTGAGTGTAAATCGTTAGAGAGGTGAGGCTATCGAGGTTGGAAAAGCGAACTAGTTCAAACTGCTCTACAAAACTCCTGCGTTCGGCATTTCTAAACTAAAAGTAAACAACGTAATGAGAGGTCTCCGCACCGCCCGAACAAGTAAACGCTAGTTTTAAACAATTAAACCCAAATTGATCCAACACACGAGAGCGTATGCGAAAGTGGAGGAGTAGGTATGTAGACTATTCTGCTACTGGACTGTAATAATGGCCTAAGATACGTGTTATTTCCAAGTCCAATTAATGTAGAAATGCGATGATTAATTATTATTACAGGTGAAATCTCAGTTTCAATGCGCGGATAGTTTAATATCTTCCGCTGAGTCACGGAAAAAGTTAAAGTTGATTGTTGTATTATAGAATCGGAGAGTTGAACGTTCATTCACAACTGTCAGATTGCACCAGTTTAATCACAAGTTGATAAAGTAATTAGTAAAAATTGGATCGCTAAGCAACAATTTAAAACCTCCTTTTAGAACCACTTGTAGTTAACTGTCAATTAACGCTAATGCAGCATTACATTTGTCCTCAATACGATATTGGAGCGATCTTTCTTTTACTAACGCCGATCGTTGGTTAAAACAGTCATAAAAACATTGACGTTCCGATTATCGAAGCTGATTAGATTAATTTTCCAAAGTTCGATGGATTAAATGGATGAAGAATGATTTTTTGATTTTTTTTATATTGCCATTGTGTGAAGCCTTCAATTTCCCCAACTTCCTCACATGAGGAATGTATTTTAATGATTTTGAACAGTCGAGTAACAATATTGGGTTTCAACGCAAAATAATATCTACACAATATGACAAGCCTTATAGGTCACTTGTTGGAAAGATGCGTTAAGATCGTTTTGCATCAATGCCGAAGAAGAAGAAATGCCATTTCAAATTTCACCTCACACTACCTCACACGTTAAGTGTGTCACTGATGAAACGTGTGTTTCCTGACATACAACTACTTTGTCCGATTGTCAAAACTGAATGCGAAGTTGGTATGTGCTCTGAATCTGTTAGTGTCCAAAAGCTCCTAATGTGAAAGCTAAGTTTTCCAATGTACACCTCTTGCCATTTTCCAAGTGGATGTAAAAGGCATGTTCAGTTTAATTTACGATTTTGGTCATTGATTCCTATATTTTGACCCATAGTTTATCTTGAAAAAGATCAATAATCTCAATTTTTAAGAAGTCAGTTATTACAGCTAAAACGCTCTTTCGGTTGGGTTAGAGGTGATCATAAACATGAGCAAAACCGAGCCGAAATCTTAGCTAAACAACTTACACGGCGCTACTCGCTACGGTGTGGTGGTTTTGCACGACTCATCGGTCTTGCGGGTCATTGCCTAACCGGATCATCGACAAACACGATAACTTGAGCTCACTCCGCAACACCGATTTCTGTAATATTATTGTCTAACGAAGGTTCTACATGATGTCCCACAAACGTCTTCGCTAATATTCACAATTTCAACGAGTTGTTGATTTCTAATATTGTGAAGCCAATACTAATTACCTGATACAAAATAATGAATAGCTAAAACCTTTTAATTACTATTAGGAGTTGATAGTTATGTCATTCGCTTCATTTTGTATATTTCAAAGTCAAATAACGAGACATACAAGTTTGAAGCAATATAAGAATTGTACCAGAATATCTTAATTCTCTATGAAATAACTAATTCCGGTTTCACCTTCTCATCCAGCGTCGGAAAAATTGTAAAATAACTTTTATTTAATCGTTACATTTATTTGCCTTTTTCTTCTAAATATAAAATTAATTAGCTAATCTCTGTTTCCTTCCTCTTTAAGGGAAAGACCAAATCCATTGGTACAAAAATATTCATTATGCTTTTTCGGATATCCCCAAATTCCGTTGTGAAGTTTGGAGATCAAGCTTACTTCTCTACCGTCTGTAGTTTTTATTTTCCTAAGATCTGTATGATTTTTAGCAAGTAATGACATCATATCAGGCAAAGGAAAGAGGTTTCTTTTCCTATCGTCAGAAATTCGATGATGGTTTTATATTAGAAGTTAGTTAAATCACGAGAAATCGGCTTAATGTCAAAATTATTAGGATCGAATCAAGATTCATTTGATGATGAGCTCATGAGTCAACTTTCTTTTCAATCTCGTGTCAACGTACTATTGTCAGTGACAAAAACAATGCCTGTTGAAACACAGGAGAAGGTTTTTTAGGGTTTGGGTGAGCAGGTTTGGTTGAAAATCAACAACTAGCTTAAACTTCTAACGGAAGTTGCGGCTGCCATGTACCGCAAGAGTTTTCCTGCAAGGTGACGGATGATGTGCGCACGAAAGGATTTCAAGATTCGATAACGGGATGTGGAACAAAGCGAAATAACCGGAACCGAAACTGCTTATAAAAATTTGTGCGTTCAGTCATGAGCATGTGGAAACCTCATACATAGTTGAGTATGATGAATGGAGTATAGACAAAAGTTACTTTAATTGGATAATAGTAAGGGAACTGTAAACGAGGTAACAGTTAATTCGATGCATTTGATAAGGGTATAAAAGAATGATTTTTAATGATGTGTTACATTGTGTTGTAATTCATTTTGAAAGATCATTGAAGAAGTCCCATTATCGGAAAAATTTACGATAGCTGGTTTACCCGACGCTGGCCGATTTTTGAGCAATACAAAAGGTGACATTTGGTATTGTCACACTAAAGTCCAGCTAAGTTTTGTTATCCATTTTTTCTTGTTTCCCTCAATATTTCCATAATTGGGTTCATGCGCTAATAAATGCATACAATAAAACAGCTATAAGCTCAGTATAAAATATCGATATCTTAAGTCAACAGGAAAGAAACCACCCTCGTGTACACGGTAGCTCATGAGTAAAACCTAAGAGTTTGTAGGGCTATCGATCTCATCACTGCAGATGCATGACTTCTGTTTCATTTCGATTTCGACCTAATATTCAAGTACGGTAGCTTTTTTTGCACAAACGCGAACTCTTTACTTTTCAAAAACAATTTTAAATTTAGAAACTATGGATTACCCTAAATAACAATCATAAAATCAAACCATACCTTATGCTTTTTGCATTAGTAAGTTGAGATTTCAAGTTTGGAAACATTGATTTCGGTAGGACTTTGTAGGGCTAGATTTTTGAAACGCCGAGGAATAGTTGTTTCAGTTCATTGTTCATTGTCTATAACTCGATATGTTCAGTTCATTGTCTATAACTCGATCAGTTCAAGCAGCAACTCTGGGTTTACTGTTTCGCAGTCAACATGATGCGCTGAGAAACTCCATGTCCCGTCGAATAGCTGTGAAATCTTGGAAATCTTTGTTCAGAGTGGTCGTGGAGAGCCTTCTCATTTTTCGGCTAGACTTTTGCCTATTCACCTACTGTGTAAATATCATGTGTGATAATGCAATTCTTAATTCCAAAATCATTTTGAAGGTCAGATGAGGCAAGTTTGCGGGTGCATATGTCCAGTAGGTTGCTCATGACTGGGCTAGAGAGAAACTCTTATCCCTCATCCGGTCATAGAAATATCAACCAACATCTCTAAGGATTCGCAATATCACAGTTAAGTGAGGAGGATATCTTTTAATTTTTGTCTTCCTCCGACTGTACCATCCTCTAATGTTGCAAGTACTATGGAGCAAGATCTTTGTTCACGAGATGAAGTAACACGGATGAACTATTGGAAGATTTTCTGTAAAACGGTCAAGTACAATTGAAAATATGTGACCATTTCGTAAGAAGCAGGTTCGTACTATTTGGTATTCAAACGTGAATAAACTATTTTCGTTATTGAACCTTTGTAATCGACCTAGAAAGAAATTGTTCAAACCCCCAAGAAAATAGTTGATTCACCTTTCAAGATAATATCTTATGTGGATATCAAAAATCGAATTTAAAAAATCCGGCCGTCCGTCGTCCAAAGCTTTACCATTCCGAAATTACCAGACCACGAAATTCTGCTCGAAAATCCAACTTCGATCCTAAATGTGCCAGTAATCTCGGCATTGTGGTCATTCAACCTTAAGGGTTTATAATAAATGATGGAACGATCGAAAAATGGAAATCTCCAGAACGTTCGATGTATGAGGATGGATTGTCGTATCACATCCATGTGAAATTGTGTCCGAATTTGAACCACCCATGTCATTGCATAAAATACGTGTTCTAGATCATATTCTGGTATCTAAATGGTGATATTGTAAATATTTTTACCCTAAACATTTTCATTTCTGATGTTTTAGAGATTTTTTCATTCTAATTAATTTTTAAGCATAGCCGTTTTAAAGAAATTTAAGAACATTTTTCAGCAAACATTTAATGCATTAGCTCTTAGCTAGCTGACGTATTTTGAGGAATGTCCTTCTAAAAATTTAATTTTAGTTTATTTGTTAATTTTTAGTATTTTTCTACTTTTTTTCATAATTTGACTAATATAGTGTCTAACAAACACATCCTTTCTTTTGAAATGATTGATTTTTTGTCGAATGATGGTATTTCAATTTCCATCGTTAACGTTGCTGTTCGTAATTTTTCTAGTATTAGGTAGGTTAAAAACTGAATTATAGAACTTAGTTTTGTGTTGTTAATTATTGTTTGACAAAAAGTTTGTGAATTTAATTTGTGTACAGAATCTATCGATTTCATCAAAATTGATTTTAGTGAGAAGTTTATGAAAGTTATTCAAATTTTAGCGATCACAAAAAGCCTGAGAGGAGTTTTTTGTGGGAAATTATTGTCTTTTGTAGTTTGATGAACTGAAATTGGGACACCCTGTTTATTAGTAAAATTTGCTAGGTTGGGAATCAAACCAGGAAACACTGATTTTATTATCCAACCAAAAGTAGTGAACATAGAAAAAGTTAAATCCAGCCAATTCTTGATGGATGAGTGCTCAAATTGTTCTAATTGACGTTTTAATTAAAATTAGATTCAATGGGTTCTAGGAGATAATGACGTTTTCTATGAAGTTCTTTTCAGAGCTTCCTTCTCTCTCGCACGATAATCGACCTCTCTAGCGTTAATAATTAAGCAATTAGCGATCGGGAATCTTCTCAGTCCGAATCATTAAATATTCAGTAACGTAAACTAGTTTTGTCTTCGTTATCTGTACCAATAACTTCGTTATTTGCTCGAGTTGAGTAACGCTACGAATTTTAGTGAATATTGATCACAAGGCTACCGTTGCATCCATTCAAACAATAATATAATTTGATCACAGGAGTCAATATAAATGCTGGGCATGTTTAGTCCTTGGGAAGACAAACGAATTATCGCATAAGATTTTCGTTCAAAATTAAGCTAATACCTAAATAAACCTTATAAATACCTTATAAAGTTTTCAAAAATTTGGTTAATCGAAATTCATTTCAAAGTTTAAAAACAGGTGGTGTTAAATGTTTACAATGCAAAACAATACAAATTGCAAACAATGGAGTGTAGACTCATTTGTGGTAGAAAAATCTAGTTTTTCCAGTGGAATTTCTTTCAAAGCCATGAAATACTAGTTTTTATCCAGTTTAAAGGAGTTTAAATCATCTGCAGAAAACAGGAGGCGGTTCCAACATTTGAATACTTGGCGGATGAACATAAAATTTAAACGATGCTTGGGATCAGCACCATATATGGTGGTTTCAAACTTGAGGATTTTTGGCGTCTAAATGGCCAATTTGTTTACTTTTTCAATGATTACGTTCACATTAGCCAATTACTGGGGTTTTAATTTTCTTGGATTCTAACAGCCATACCAAGAGTCGAGACCGCAAAACAGTAGCATTCAACGTTCGCTAGAGTAATCTACGGACTGTAAGTAGGATAGCAAGTTGGGAAATCCGTAGACAGGGTTTCCACATCGGCACATTCAGCCTCCAAAATTCGTCAAGCTCCTGTCGGATAAACCGGGGATTCCTCCTCGAAATGATGACATCGATAGTCTTAATTCGACTTCAGCTTGCAATAATGAAAATATGAAAAAATAGCTCATGTAACCCATT
The DNA here is from genome assembly GCA_031894815.1 of Creontiades dilutus. NCBI lineage: Eukaryota > Metazoa > Arthropoda > Insecta > Hemiptera > Miridae > Creontiades > Creontiades dilutus. Next base: position 65,955 of record JAVIWC010009651.1, on the reverse strand, counting down.
GGTTAGAACTAGATATTCTGCCATAAGTTTGAACGATGTGAATCTTTGTGTTAGAACACTATTTCCAGATGAAGAGTTCCTAATGTAGTTGTGTGAAAAGGGGATGTATAAAACTCCAGTAAGGCACAGTGACCGCATTAGCAAATTATCTTTCCCCAGATTTATCACCACCTCAAGTGACAATAGTTCGATGAAATTATACCGGTGTTAGGTTTTGTTTCCTAGTTTGAGGTGAGGATTGCTTTCACTTTCAGAATGTGAAAAATTCGTTTTTATGAGAATCAAAACGTCCACTCGCATTTACATTTTTTATCATTCTGAACAACTTTTGTTTCGTGGCTGTCTGCCTCCCAATTCTTCGGTCATGGGTCCGCGAATCCTTTCAACAACTTTAATGTAAAAAGTTTCCATCCAACTTCAATTCAATTTTCCGGAAATGTGCAGGATACTCTTTAGATGGTCCCTAATGAGTTCATTCTTATCGTGAACAAATGTACAACTCATTAAGCATCTGAACATGGAGGGAGATTGAGTTGGTATCATCTGATATCAATTTCAACACCACCTTCTCGTTATAGTACTTGCTACCGTCACGTTAGTGCCACGACTGAACTACTATACAAGTTTTGCCGCTTGAAGGCGTAACAATATGGCTTGTCGATCTATGTGTTGAAAATCTACATCAACCTACTTTAAAATTAAATGTATTCATGATACGGTTCCAAAAGGAATGAACTAAACTGTTTTGTTTAAATTGAACCCACGATATTAACGACTTTTGCAAGTTTCAATGTGAAATTCGGGGTAATCAGACCGACAAAATTTTGCTAGTTGTCGTTTGCTTATGAACTCTGAAAAACTGTTTTTCCACAAATATGATACCTTTAGGTTGATCTGTTCGAATTTAGAGCTCGCAACGAATGGAATCTTAGTTTACTGGATACTCATAATTATTTAATAACCTAAAAATCAGCTGATCAACTAGCCCCATCACTTATTAAACTTGTTAAAGAAACTTATTAAAAATAGTATGTTTCTTTCAATTTCCTGTACAACCAAAATAGAAAAACATTTAAACATTCTCACGTCTTAATGTAAGCATTGATTGCAACGACGATACGATCTGTCTTGTGATGCTTCATCCAATAAATGTCCTTCAGGAGCCTCTAAGAACTCTTAGGAGTCTGCCATCTGATCCAGGGTCTCTATGTATTGCCAGATAAAAGTCCTAAGGAGTGTACACAGTAAATTGCAGTAACGGAGAATGAGTAGCTTAGATATTACTTTTAGGAGCCGTTCAGCTGACCTGTGGCAATTCATCTTCAATCAAAATGCCTAATGAACCCACTTACTAAATCCCAGCTTCGGATTGTCACATAGATATCAGCTTTAGGAGCCTGTCAGCTGACCCTCGGCCAATGCATCGTCAAGTAAAAGCCCTATGGAATCTACATTGCGATTTAGTAATTGCAACTTGAGTGTTTAAATAGCTTAGAAATTAGCGTTAGGAGCTAATCAAATTAGTACTCTATGACGTCTCGCGTACAAAACTCAAAATTGTCGACAAAACCCAGTGGTAAAACATGTTACATGTTGAAACAACGGAAGAAACCTGTGATCCGTTCTAATTATGCCATGCATTTCATTTTCACATTTGATTTGATGAAGAGATTCATTTTATGATTTTAGAAGTTTATGTCAATGCCTTCATTGTTTATGGAATTTCGTTAAAAATTAAAAATGAATAGTTAAAAACTCTTATTGACTTACAATTGAGTGTTGAACGTTAGTCCCTTAGGGAGGATCACTTGTTGGTTAGCACTTGACACTTGGCCACTCGCGCACGTTTTCTGTTTGTGCGTGCAAAACGGGAAGAGATGTGAATAGGGAGGAGGCTCGCGGGCCACTGCGGACCGCCGCGGGATCGAACCATTAAAACTGTTTCGCTCGCTTCTCCCCGCCGAAGCGCCCTCCAAAACGGACCGACCGTGTCCGTCAGACAGTCGGACACGCGTGCTCTCCCGAGCCGCCGCTCTTCGCGCCTCGAGAGGGAAAACTCGACTATCGAAAGTGACGATTTTTGTTTTCTTTCTGTGTCATTGGGATCGAGAGTCGTGCAGAGAAGGCGAACGATCTCTGGAATGTAGACCGATCGTGAAGGAGCAAGACCCACATTACTAAGTGAAGTTTCAAATAAACAAAATTTTACAGCACCGATTACCTACTATCACACTTAACTGCAACGTTGGCCCATAGGTAATCTAGACACCCAGGGTACGCTGGTAACAACCATTAACTTATTTACTAAGAACCTTTATAATCCACGAAGAAAACATATTTTAACTCCCCCCTCCACACACATACACACAAATCTGTTGCTTGTGTTCCTAAATTGGTACAATCCGAAAATTTGACTTTTGAAAATCGTTCTAGCTAATGAAAGTCGGGTCGAAGTTGGGGTCGATTGGGACTGGGTTTTACACATCACCTTATGTCAATCCTGGAGAGTGGAACAAAGGGTTTAAATATTCACAAATCAGTATATCGAAAACATTTTAATGGACGCAAACATTTTTATGTACGTTATGAATAGACAACCCTTCATTGAATCGAATGATCCCACTCGGACCCCTTTAGTGAACCCGCCTAGAACGCTTCTCTGGAGGCTAGGGCATTGACAAAGGAAAATCACGTCCTCAAGAAAGTGAAGGTGAACGTGTCTGAGCATACTAAATATCGCCTAGCAAATTGTGTCTATTGAATCAGGTGATTGGTTGTAATGAAATTTATTATTCAAGAATTGTTCCTTTTAAATCGAGTTTTTCATTACATTTACGCGAACAAGTGAAGCGGTAGGTGTTTTACTTTATCTCGTTAAATTTTAGTTGTTCCATTCGTGGGTTTCGACGTTCATGTGGATGTACAATACTTATTGCACCATTCTAGTTCTTTCGATATCAGCGTGTGTTACGTCAGAAGAGACCAGTAAATGTTTAAAGCTGAAATGATAGATGAACAGAAAACGACTAGAAAACTCATTTCCCTTTGATTATAAAATCAATGTTAATGGTCAACTTCCAGGCTCATGTGTGATTTGACAAATCATTGCAATAATCGCGGTTTCACGATATAGGAAATAAGGACGAAAGGATCTTAGTTTCTGAGTGCAAGGGATTTTAACCAACTCCTGTTCGATGTGAGAAAGCGCACAATGGACTTTCTAAAAACTCTAGTCAAAGCCAAAATAAGTCTTTCATTTGAATCACTAATATGAGTTCGAACAGCTCGGAAAGTTGTGACAGATTGAAACTGGATTCGCTGATTGCCGCCCGACGTGTTTACACTGAGCGAGTAAAGACCACTCGCTCCCTTTGATGATTCACTGAAAAACCTACTACCGAGTCAACTACGGGAATCTGTTCGCGAACTTTGCTTGGCTTGGAAGCGGTTGTTCACTCCGTCTGAATGCTTGTTCGTGGCCCGTCTTCGCGCTTGCTGCTCGAAGGATGTCCGAATTCAAATTTTGAAGTCAAATTTCCAAACGGCTTGGTAGATAATCGGTACAAAGATAATGACTTTACTTCATAGCTGAATGGCTCGTAGAACCCTCCCACCCGTCAAAGCAAACGCTGTGGTAGGGTCATTTCCTATTGATATTATTTAGCTTCAGTAACGCAGGTGTGTTGGATACTGTCAATCATCCAAAGAAGTTCCCGCTCTTTGCTTAATCTTCCCAACCCTTCATCTTTGAAGACCTTCACTCTTGAGATATTGAGGATGTTTATACCTATAGATACATTCTTGCCGCTTCGTTTCGACCAACGATGGATCTTCCATGCCTCAGAAACTATGAAGAAATGCTTAGCACCTACTCAAGTGCATCTTCAAGTCTAAACTCCGTAGGAGTTTCTTCATGCCAAAACCTGCTCTGTTGGTCAGTGATATCCCGGTTACTATATTACTTTTACAATTACCTCAACTAGCCTCGCGTTCGACCAAATATTCATGTTAGTAAGCCTGGAATCAACAGAATTACTACCTGTTTGCACTAAGGCTGAGGAGAACTGTTGATTCCAAAACCGAATTTGCCAGTTACCCTTGGCGTGCGTTAGTGTGAAGTATATAGTGAGATTTTACTAATAATGGTATGATATCAAAATCGAATGGGTGAGCTCCAACACCCAATATATGTATTTTAATTCCATAGAACGCCACCGAATAGAACTATATTTTTACCATCAGAATCATTGTAAAACGTAATTCCTCAGTCGACCAATTTATAAGTTTTTAAGCATCTCAGAGAATTTCAGAGATCTACAGGAACTTAGAATGGATTAGCTTGAGCTGAAGACAATAATAGAATATTCTACACTTCATTAACGACTAATACTACACGGTTTTTACCTCAAACCGGCTGATACAGCATCCACTATTCCACCTCTTCCTCAAATTTTTCAAACCTTCAAGGCTGAACGACCTGTTAAAAAAATGCACTGTTTTTTCTCTCATTGTACTCTTCCTCAAATTCATCCACCCAAGATACGCTGTCCGCAGCTCCAAATTCCCATCAAAATCATCATCAAAGGAATAGGAACTGAACCGAGAGTGGAGGAGTACTTGGAATTCCTCAGTTTACCTTCGCTGCCAAAAACTGTCACAAAGTTAATTCACCACTGTGAGCTCAAAGACTCTACATGTACCTATAATACAATTATCCTGAGTGGCAACAAGACGAATTTAAGATTTTACCATTTCCAATATTCAAATTGGAATGACAGATTTGATGGTGCGACAGACAAGTTACCAGTATCCTGTAAGAAGGATCAGAAGTTTCGTCAGGTGTTGAGGACGGGAGGTGGCAGACAGATTTGCCGAAAGTAATATAAACGATGGAGAGCTTAGAGGCGATCGGAAAGAGTTTTTAAGCGGTTCATCGAGTAATCCCCCGTCATCCGCGCTGGACCGAAAAGAGTTTCAGAGGGAGAATTTCCCCCTGTGTCCGAACTCCCTCCGTCCGAGTTTTCGTCGGGTTTCGTCACTTCCCGCTCATTTCCGGACGATTACGACCGTTCGATCGAGCTGACGGTTCTACTCACTTCGCAATATAGAAATAATCCTTGGGGCCGGTTCCTATACGAGGGTGAAACGCTAGAGAGACTTCTGGAGACAAATCAAAGCCCGATGGGGATGTTTTGAGGCTTTCAGGATCAACAAGTTCCAGTCATGCGGCATGATCTTACGATAGAATTTTCGAGGGTTTTTTCAGTATTATATTTAAGTTAAATCGTTGAGAAGTCGACAGCTTTTGGGACAAATATATCATCAGTTATAAATTGTATGGCAAATGAACTTTTTTTACTTTCCCAACAGAGTGGAAAGTAATGTATATTATTACCCCTAATGACCCCAATGGTATAAAGCAGACATTATAAGCACTGCCAAGAAGGGTGAGTGGTATTAAGTATCGTTACAGTACAAAGGGGTCTGTGCAATCAAAATGAAAAAACAAAAAAACCTTTTTAAGAAAGCTTTTATATAAATGCCCTAAATAGAAGGAAATCAATTTTTACTTACAAATTTTAACTGTCTACTTATAGCCTATATACACAATTCATAAAATCATAAAAGCTTGTCGCGAGATTTAGGCTTGTGTAAATTAACTAGTTCCTAGTTACCTATTTCATTGACCAACTTATTCCGATAAGTTCATTTTTTATTTCAGTTTAATAAGGTATTCACCGACAGATACCTATCTAGTACATACTTACGCAACGTCGCGACAAGCTTTTATGATTTTATAAATTGTGTATATAGGCTTGAGTAGACAGTTCAAATTTGTAAGTAAAAAATTTATTTCCTTCTTTTTAGGGCATTTAAATAAAAGCTTTCTTTAAAAGGTTTTTTGTTTAACTTAATTACTTTTTAGTCGTCGCTACCGAGTCTGTTCATCTCATTCAAAGCATCATTGTTGGAAGGTCGTTTGCCGGTTAATTTGGAACAATCTAGCTCCTTAATAAGGAGACCTTCTAACATTTTTACCCTACTTAAAGCAATGTATGCTTGACTAATCGTGTATTGTCATCCAATCTTAACGTGCATACAAAATTTCAGCTTAATCGGTTGAGAGTATCTGTTTCAAAATCGCGTCGCAAGATTCCATCCGAACATACATTGCAAGTTAAATAAAAGCTTTTGAAAACAGAATACTTTCCTGTAAGAAGCATATTTCATGTTTCTTGCAAATCAGCAGTAGACTGTAAGCAAAAGCATCCAGAGGTCTAGTGGGAAGTCATTCACGTTTTTACATTCTCTTTATTCTCCCAATAGTATACAGGAAATAGTATAAACAGTACCAAGAAGTATAAAGTGTAGGTAGTATAAAATTGACTAAGAGTGTCAAAGGATCTGTGCAACCATGGTAGAAAAAAAATTCTTATAAGAAGCATGTTTTATGTTTCTTGCACTATATTCTTGGGCTCTAAGCAGAAGCATCCAGAGGTCCAGTAGTTAAATGCCTTGTTTACAATCCCAACAGAGCGGAATGGAATGTATATTCCACTACATGCTACGTAAAGAAGCATGTTTTATATTTCTTGTACTTTAGCCGTAGGATCTAATCAAAAGTATCCGGAGGTCCAATAGTCAAACACCTTGTTTATTTTCCCAAAAGAGAAGAATGTTATGATCATTCAACATTTAGTACCGAACATCGATTGAACGTATTCCAATAAGCGGATTTCGTTTTTTTCACCAGACTGGACCCATTTCATATTTATTTTCTTACTGTACAAATCCCAGTAGATGAGAGGCTTCATGCTTCTTTCCTTAGAGTAGTAAAAGCACCATTGACTAGGGGCTTCAAAAAGCGTTTGATCACTTCATACTTGTGCTATTGCCATCCCAACTCCCATTTCCTAGGAAAATTCAATAAAATAAATTTTCTTAAAATCGGAAAAAATGACAGTTCTCATCCCGGTTTAGGAAAAAATCGCATTTTCGGCATAAGTTTTTAAAAAATTGCGTTTTTATCCTATATTAATGCGTAAATTGCATTATGTAATGGCAACCATTATATTATTCGGGACTGTAATTATGAAGGAAATTTCTATTAAAATTTGTATTTGTTTAATTGATTACACGATTACGATTGTAATCCATGTCGTAATGGTCGATTTGATTTTGCCCAAGTCTGTCTCCAGCTACCTTCCAAATGTGAGCAAGATTAGCAAGAATACACAACAAAAATAGTAAACATAATGGGGTTATGCGTTTGCCAACCTGTACTAAACTATAGATTTCTGACTGTCAAAATTAGTAGGGGATTGTCCACAGTGAAACCCGAATTGTTTTTTTATTGTTACAAAAGATTTTATTTTGCTCATGCGCAGCAACCGATAAGATAAAATTGAAATTTATTTAAAAGTATTTTTCTGACTTACCAATTAATGACATTTAATTAGGTTTAAATTACGATTGGATGATGACGTTCGTGCATTCGCAGGTTGATGTATTGATTAGGAAGCAATTAATTTGATAGATTACATCTACAACTGAACCCGGACATTTCTAAATCGAAACCCGTATATAATCAAAATCGTGGATAGTATGCTTGCTTCAAGGTTTCTGGATACACGACAGACACGAAAAGAAATTTGTTCAGAATGTTTCAAAGCCGGGTTTTATTTGTATCAAATCTCCCGAACGTGACCATAGAATGCTTTTTGAACGTTATAAATAACTTCTCTTCTCGTCTTCTTTCAGTACTGAAATTCGGTTCACACCCTCATGAGACCACGGGGCACTTGACAAAGCAATAATGCAAGTAGATTCAGGTGCAACGCATCGGTCACCGGCTAGTATTCTATAATTTGCCGCAAACATCTTTATGTTAGTCTAGTCATATTACAGCACTTGACGAGTTACTCACCAGTACGTAGATAATAGAAGTCAAGCTAGTAAATCGTAATAGAACTGACCAATAGCTCAAAATATGATGCGGTAATCGACGATCGGTTCGGGAGGTTTGTTAGAAGTGAAGACCCTGCTTGAAGCCTAAATGCGAGTCGAAATTTCGATTTTGTAAATCAGTTTTTCCATCTTCCGAAATTGAAAACACTGCTCTTGATTTTTCTTTCACCATAGTCTACAATCATTACAGCCAGTGGTGGATTCAAAGCAAAATTGATTCAGTAGGTAGGTATTCCAATAAACAAAAGAAAGTCCAGAGTTAATATTAAACGAACAGGTATCTATCAATTAGCTCATTGTTCAGTGGGGCCATTTTATGCAAAAATTACACATTCAGCACATTAGCGGCGTTATGTACTATCAAAGACTGGTTTTGAAATCACGATTGCGACATTTTCGCTCATTCCATAACGGAGAGAAAGCACACATTTTTACGGTCCTTGCCACGGTTTTAGTTCAACTCGCACAACCGCTTCAATAGAAAAAACCACCGTTTCGCCAATTGAATCATTCGAAATGCAGAATGCGAGATCCATAATCGGATAGCTCTCGGCTTCGCTTTCGATCCGCCGTTTAGCCAGTGTCCGAACCGCACGCTGAGTCAAAGGAAAAAAAAACCATTACGCAAGGGCAGGGGCTCTATTAATTATTAAACGAGTGTCAATAGCGTGTGGATGAGGAATGTGCGAGGAATATTAAAACCCATGCTCTCGTCAAGCCCACGTATCAATTAACTGGCTAACCCATGCCCACTTCGTTGTGCAGTAAACATTTTTACTTGTGATGAAATTATGAGTGTGGTTCCGTTAGTACTGACTGTCACGAATCAATTTCAATTCCTGGCTGCCAATTAGCTCCCAGTATTAGGTCCATAACCATATGAAAGTCGTGTGCACTAAAAAGGAAAAGTCTTTTGTGTTATGCCCTTGAAGTGATAAACTTAGTTATTTTTATGAGAATTCAGAATTGTTGATGATTGGAAAAATGAACATGACATAACGATTCAAACTATATTGTAAATGGACACGACGTTGAAATCCACTGGTAGAACAATTGAAATTTAACGATATAGTATAAGATATAGGAGTCTTCTACCGACGCTTCATACGTCTGCAAATACATGTGTAAAGGAACTCTTGAAAGGGCAATGACGTTGCAATTAATCAACTGATTCGGTCTTTACAATTTATTTTGGGGATTTTACTACGCTCTGAGAAGTTCATGTTCACATTTATGTTTACGTCCTTTTTTCTGTTGAAGTTCAGGCTAGTTTTAATATTTATACTAGGTATGGCCAAAATTTCACACGTTGCGAGCCAAACTTAGGTGTGCAAATACGTTCCGCTTCCGATACGCTGTGTTCAAAAGTGCTATTCTTAACTTATAGCCAAAGATCACTCGTCCAAGGGTTGCCTTCTTCTGCAAGAGAATATCAACAATTGCAGGGTGGTGCAGGCAAAATAACCTTTCTTTGAATGCGTCGAAATGCTACGTCACCATTACTATTTACATTGGCGTGCTTCTTAACTCTATCCTCACGTTTTCCACTCACATCGACTCTGTGGTCTGCCGTGCGATGCGTGCCCTGGGTACCTTTAGAGGAGTACCTCGGATTTTGACAGCATTTCGGCTCTGGTAAACTTGTATTCCACACTGGTCAGACCCATAATGGAATATTGTTCAATTGTATGGTCGCCGCTCTACCAGGTTTACAGGGAGCAACTGGAGAGAGATCAGAGGAGATTCCTGAGATACATCGGGTGGAAGTTGCGGATTCCTTACGAGGAGTTTAGTTCGCGGGCTGTTGCTCATCGTTGTGGCTTGCTGACCCTTGAAGCGCGTCGCAGTGTCGCCGACATGGTATTCTTCTTCAGCTTGTTAAATGTTCTATTAGACTGCGCGGAACTCCTATCTCAAATTCGCCTAGACGTACCAGCGTTTTACTCCCGTAATCATCCGACTTTCCAAGTTCAGTTCTTCACAACAAACTACCTGCAAAACCAACCACTAAACCGGATTCCTCGGCCTGCAAACCACCTAACCCAGTGCAATCCTGCCCTAGACTTTATCCAGGAACGGACCCGCAGTCCTTTCGTGCGGAGGTTTATCACTCCCTCCAATTAATTGTTTTCTATGAAGTTTCTTTGATTTTTTTCTTTTAAGAACAAACGTTTATTGCACCTCAGCATTCCACAGGAACAACCTTTTTCTCATTTGTAATTGGGCTCCGGCCGTTTTGTAAATAAATAAATAAAGATATCAGGGATGGAATAGTACGACAATGTTTTTATAATACACTTTATTAAAGTAACAAAATGAAAAAAAAGTGCAGTATTATAATTAAATCGATAAATATGGAATTGTTACTCGGTATAATCGATCACTTGATTATGAGTAACCAGCGTATTTTTATCTTTAATTTTAATAGGGTTATCTCAAAATTTCTCGCGGGCCGGATCAAACCTTGTTGCCCACATGTGATTTATACCTTTGTTTTTGACAGGAAGCATTGCCGACAATCCAGTAAAACTAGACCCCAAATGTGGCTTTTGTCTCAAGTTTCATCAAGTTTGATATGGTAGTTTCGGTTAAAAAAAAGCTCCAGTTAGCGGAAGAATGTTTCTTTCTCGGAATTGACAAATCATGAAATTCGACTACGAATTTTGAGGGGTTAACATCCTTTTCCTTGGTCAATTAAAAAGATTCGTTTTTTAAAATAATAAACTAAAAGGACTGAGACAAGTTGGTAGAACCAACTCCTATATCAGTATTCTACATCTAAAGTTGTATTGAAAATGTGCAGGGGACATTCAACCTTAAGTTGAAGGCTGATTTTGTGTCGATTAAGTCCCCAAATTTGAAGAACGGCAATACCAATTACAACAAATGAGTTTATTCTTTTTTTTTTTAATAATGTTCGATTTCTTGTGTCATTGTGAGGTTGGAGAGGACTTAAATAAGACGCTTAATAAGTTCAGAAATTGATGCTATTTGTAATTCATGAATTTCTACGGTCTGAAACCGTTTCCAGTCGATATGGAGTTTCAAATTATTAGGAAATTACACTCTACTAGCCAAATGTCAGGAAGAATCTCGTCAATCCAAGCTTTTGTCACACTTTTTGACGAATTTTTGGTCTCTAGCGTCTATGCATGAGAGGTAATCTTGACGCTAGGAGCCATTACTCACGAAATGAGAGTCCTTGCACGAAAGTACAGGTTTTTTTTACATCAATAAGTCCTTCTACGGCCCCTACAGCGGGTGTTCATTGCGGATTCGGAATCTACGCACCTTAAAACTTTGAATGACAAAAACTTGGTTTTGGAAAAATAATAAACCAAATATACTGTTTCAAACCAGAGATGGACAGAAGGATAATTAGATCATAAAGTCATGAACAGCGACTGGTTTATTCCTTTGAAAAATTCACTGACACAATTCTTAAGAGATCCTCTTTGGTGGTTTTTATTCAATAAGACCCGATAACCGAGAAACCACTTTTTCTCGAATAGGTCAGTAGGTGTTCAGCGTTCCCTCTTCTACGTAAGTGAAAGGATTCCGAGCTTTGTGGTTTTCGATTCGATCGTCACAATTCCAGTTCTGGGAGGTTTAGATGGGTATTTCAGACTTGAGTAGTTTAGTGTTACGAGTACATTGTTACCTCGTACCTAATGTAATATCTCAAGCTAATGTTATTGTGGTTTGCCGAGGATTCCTTCTTAGCCCGCTTTTTACCTTCTGGTGCCCCCTTATGCATCCAGTGTTTCTATCAAACTATTACCCCAACTGCGAACACCTCAAAGAGAACAACTTACTTGAATTACGCGAAGACCACAATGCGGGTAAACATTTTTCCGAAGTTATCATTCGCAGTTGGTTCAATCTTAGATTGGGAGTTTATAGCCTGATGAATGTTTCAAATTGCATTTCTTGAACTTGAGACATTGACAAACCATTTAATTTTGTTAGTTTAATTAGTTTTAATTTCTACATCATTATTCGCCATTACCAATGGATCTACTCGACAAAATTGGTTCCTGCGCTCCAGGTGTTACCTGCCCCTGTTTTTGCTCTTGTGGAGTACTCAAATCAATAATACTGTGTTAAATCAGCTCTCATTTGAGACTATCATGTCTCATAAATCCAAACTCCGTGAATGTATATACGTGCTCTGCCAAGTTAAATAGCGTTTGTCACTTGAAAAGTTGAAGCTGGTGTATTTGTGTCTGGACAGTTTACATTTCAATACAGGGTACTGTGTGGGAGGGAGCTTATCCGAATCTCATTCTAAATTGTACGCATTGCAAAATACGAGTTTAAAGTGATGCTTGGAAGGACAGATGATTTTCAAGTAAGCTATACTTCCAGGAGGTGTTTAACATTCGTCATCTCTTGATCAAAGTCATTGCGCTGTTTTATTACCGCAACCCATGTATCATCAATACGTCCAATTTAGGTTTTGGTTTCAACAGCCAGATCAGAACACGTAATTGAAGACTTCACATTACTGAAACCATGTATGAGTAGTTGATCCGATTCTTGGCAATATCCCCAGACCGAATATAGGATAGGTTTCGAGAGGTTATTTGCTATCTCAGAACGCTTCTCAGACCCAAAATTCGAGTGGGCGTATCAACTGAATATGTAATTTGGAGAGGCGGGAGGAGAATCTACGGTCGCTGAAAGGTTTTGCTCCTGCTAAGGCAAGAATACAAGAGCCCTTGTATTCATTACTGGCAAACTTACTCCGAAAAGGGCAAGGGCAGGGTCATCTGAAATGGAGAGCGGAGTCCTCTTTAAAAACTCATATAAAAAATAACTTTATCTCTGATGGCTGCCCTCATTCCACCAAAAAACTTCCATGTCCGATAACGTGTGCACAACATTCACCCTAATAACTTTCCGTCGGATTCTAAATTGTTTGATTCATTGTTCCACCGTATATCATTCCGGCCCGTTTAATGTTATAACCTTTTCAAAATATTAGAGGTTCCTTTTTTCCACGAGTTTTTCTTTTGAATCTCTAATTCATTGAAAGAATAGGGATATTAGTGAAATTGGAGGGTTTCTGGCAAGTTTCCGTCAGCCAAGTGCTTTCACAATACACGAAAGCTTTATCGATTCTTAATCACTCTTTTTTTCTTCTTCGGCAGTACCTACTAAACTGAAACACATTTCATAACCTCCTTCTGTGTTTTTCATTACAGTGTATTAATAAACAGCAGCTCGCTTCTAATCGGTCATCATCGATAATGGGCGATTAAAATACATAGCATGTACCAATCAAACCCCATCGATAGACTGGCTTTATCATTTTCGATAATCGCCATGCATTTCATGTGAACGAAATTAAAACTAGTGACTGATGGATTAAATTTTTCATGAACCCCACCCGTGGTTAATGATAATACTGTTCAAATTATCAACCTTGATGTCAAATATCATCAAACCCTACCGGATGATTAAGCTCAATATCCGGTTAAATGATTAAAAATTGGGCACGATGTGCGGTATTTTGAGAGAAAAAACGCTCAAGATGAGCAGGGGCCGTAACGAGCTTGCTTGACATTTATTTCCTCTTCCAAAAGAACCGTCCAATTTCCTAGTCATACAAAAACGAGGTAGAGACACCATAATACGCTATCTTTCGGAAGGCATTTTTGCACATGAATAATGGATAAACTGTGGAACTTGGATACGAGCCAACCTTCTCGAAAACATTAATCTTATTTTAACTTGAATGACCTGTCAAAAGTTAAAGCGTCGTCACACGACTTATGCAATATATCGTCACCGGCGTAGTTCCTGAAGCAATCTCAACCTGTGATACCGCCCGATCGACCTTCCTTAGTTTTTGTTAAACACGCTCGGTTACCCGTCCTATGTAATTTCCCTTCTTCTTGATATTGTTACAAAACTATGAGACTTGGGACATCCTGGTGGCCCTAAGTGGCTGCGACTACAGTGGAAGTCTAATAAAAGTCTCTCGCCGAAATGTCGGTTGTTGTCTCGGCAGAATTGTAATTAGCGGAGATGTAACTACTGTAGGCAAGGAAACCCTTTTCCTCGCCTTCAACGGATTAAGTTTCTTTTGGTGCATTCCGGTTAGTTGCAATACCCGAATAATAACACTGTTCTGCATGAAAATCTCTTTTGGATGAAAATATCAGCTCCTTACGTTCAACTTTTCACTGCCGCAGGTTGAAAACCTGTGAGTTCGAAGAAGTCAAAAACATTTTTTTCCTGTTATATCAAAACTTCCAGTTGCTTTTTGCGTTACATAGAGCTGGCTGATCAATTTAGATACCTTATCTACTTTAACTTAGAAGATCATGGGTATGTAAGGATCTGACCTTTTGGAAGTGACATTATCAGGAGCACACATTATTGATGTTTCAGTGGACTATAGTTTAGAAAGGAGATCACATGTGGATATAAACGATGCCGAGATGGAGAAATATCAAATTGATTCTCTACTCAAAACACAGATGTACAACATGGCCAAATAAAGATCGTTGGTGCAACTACTTATTACCCGGCGAGGTGTATGGTACAAGAGATCAGTAACTGAACCAAGCAGAAACAGGCAGGATTTCCTTGCCATCAAGTTGGCAGATCGATCCAGGCCTGTCCCCATCCAAGATGCTTCACCCATGTTCAAATGCTTCTGGATAGCTTCAGCATAATATTCAATGAAATGGCTGGAAAGTTGTAGTAATTCATCCATTATTAATATTGCGAAGCCATCTTTGTAATATTTATTTTATTATCCAAATAAAATGTCAATGCAAGAAGTCAAAAACAGTATTGCTTCCAAAATCAAAACTTGCGGTTTCGTTCCTCAGAGTTTTTGGTCATCTAGAGGATGGGGAACTGGAACAAATCACATTTGTCGAATGGGATGTCCTACACGAGAGACTGCAATACATAATATGTATATTGTACTTCAGAGCTGCTCTTCAATGGTGAACGGTGACTCTTCTTAAATTAGGGAATATCAAGCTTAAACTCTACTCAAACCCACAACCCAGTGTGCGGCATCCTGGTCACGTAAAGGCAATTGGTAATTGGTGCAACCATGGTACAAGAAATCAGTAACTGAGCAGGCTTTCCTTACATGATACTGAAATGGATGACCACCATGGTCCTAACAGGAGGGTCGTTCATAGTATGACCATATTCTGGTTACCGTTCAGGCCGGCTGCTCCCCGCCATCTAGTGATAGCCTGTCCCGGACCTAAACCCTCAACATGGGAAAGGAGAAATGCTTTAGATGACATTACTACCTAGGACTACCTCCAACCGTATTTGATACTAATAAGCAGTTTAACCTAAAGAAATTATATGTTGAAATGGACTCGTGAAATTCCACGATGATTCTCAAATAATTAATTCACATCATTAAGGCTATTCACGTTTTGATTCACTTCCGCCCAGCATCCTAACACAGGAGATATTCCACCTGTTTTATACCGATCATCATACAGTTTTATTTTGTATTGTTATGTGGTTGGTGAATGTTGACGTTGAAACAAAGCACCAATTAATACCGCAGAAATAATTAATTTTACATGATTGTACCTGTATGAGATTGTCAGCCTTTAGAACGAAAATCCAAAAATGGTCACCCTTCAATATAATATCGTTTTTATGTGACTTACCAAAGTCCCGCAACTCTTTGATTATGTGGTAAAATTTTCAAACATCTATATTAAAATATTTCGTGAGGTTTTGAGTAATGAGACTATGACATAGTATGACATACATTGTATTATTTTCAAGATTTGACAGGCAACACCAATTTTCTCAATTCAAACACTACTATGGGTACTGTTATGTATCATTCCACTCGTTTTTCTTTATGATATAGGCAGTCAGCTCTCACCTACGATACTGTGCTTCAAAATTTTTTCCAGGTTAAATATGAACTGTCTATTCGGAAAATTGTTATGTGATGAATTTCAGTGCCTGGAGTTTCAAGCAACAGCGCTTCAGATTCGTCTGACATTGTCACGTTTGGTCAAATATACCTTGTTCGTTATTATCTGCTCTTAAAAAGAGTATTGGCACTCGGTCATTATTACTAGCACAGTAGTGGTGACTACTATCTTAATTTTGTGCAGATAAAAATGCCCTTATTCGATTGATCACTTTTATTAGAGTATGAAATATCACTATGTTACTTGCTAAAAATTATCAATTGCTACTTGATCACAAACAGACCTCCGGGATGGGTAGATAAAATTTATTTCCACGTATTTTTTAAACATCAGTTTAAAATTATACATCATCTCTATTTCCGAGACTAAGCGTTCCTTGGTAGGTATCGGAATGACAAAAAGCCTCATTTTCCCTGTTAATTGTCCCTGAAATGTGTTAAATGGTATCCGGAATCCCACGATTTGATCTCTCAAGTAACTGAACTAGGTTTCTTGGGGCTCAGTCCAAAGAAAACGATCCAAGTCGATTTAACCACGTTGAAAGTTTTAGTTATTCGAGCTAAAAACACATTTGATACCCCTGTGTGTTTGGAAGACATTCAGCGAACCCTTAGTTTCTCTCACATTGCAGATAGTGAATTGTTCTAGACTCTAGAGCGTTTAATTTATAGGAGTGGTCGTTGTAATAAATATGCACAACACGCTCTACAGGGGAATATACCCAAATAACATTATCTCCCCGAAAAATGTACTACTAAGCTATAGAAATGATGTACGTCTGTTGTATTCTCGAGAGGGGGTCGCCAATCTGTAACATTTACTGCGAGGAAGAGCGCTTTTCTCCGGGTTTGCTTGAATATGGAGGTCTAGGGGCAGTGCCCTCATTTCCGCGTAAAAGGAATCTCTTGTGGATCTATTTCTCCTGAAGAATTCGCCCATCCAACGTACATCATAGCTACCCTTCCATCAACTTCAAATGGATGGGAAATCATGCGGTTTCCTCCGCCTTCGGCGACCCTCATCAAAGTTCGAGCTTCACCGGGAAATTCAGGGATTAAAGGGGATCGAATTTCTAAAGGGTACCTTTATATTATTATGTAGCTGCTTTGCTTTGCGGTTAGGTATACCTACCAAACTCTCCGATCTATTTTAAAGCTGTATCAACTGAGATGAATGGTTTTACATGTTCCTACTTCAACGTTCGAAGTAGTTATATAATGTACAGAAGGCCATAGAATATACGCATTTCATAACAACCATTAGTCCTGATGTGATGAGACCTTGAAGTTTTTCTTGACTCTCGGACCTCTTTCTGCCTCATTGTGAAGTGGTACCTTCTAAAGTTAAGGACATTGAGATTCTTCGAGAGATTCACACAAGGTTTCACTTCAGTAGAAGCAATTTTGATTTTATAAAACTCATGAGTACGTCCTACAAAACAGTATATGAGCCCGGGACCTGCCATATCAGAGTGGGTTAGATTGTTTCTGGGGCCATTCTGGCTCCATGCCATCTGACAGGTCCTGTCAGAAGCGGCAGTAGTGAATTTCTCTCGCTCTTTCTTGATGATACAGCTGGCATGAATGTCCCCTCTGGCGTTAGCCGCACCCTATGAGTGTGCCCGGCATGGACCACTCGGAGGTGCTAGGTTTTTATGGGATGCACTACTTATTAGAGACAGGAGTTCATGACACCTAGTTACTGGTCCACCCCTTCTTTTAACTCGTGGAGTTCCCATTATCGTATGTCCTACTTAGTTAGGTCCGTATCTTGTTGAGATAGGACTGAGACAGGGCGAGTACAGAGTATCCTCCCAGCCTATCACGAATCCTACATACTGGATTCCCTAAACTATTAAATTGCACTGATTATCACAGATCCATTTTCCGCTACAATCTAAGCCTTCACAATTAAACTTTTACATAATAAATAGAATCACAACCTGTTAACACCGGCTTGCATTCAAGCCAGTAGAGCTGGTCGGAAAACCCCTACCGGAACCCTCGAGCCCACCCTTCCTTGTATGGCATCCATGTTGGATACCCTGGACCGTTGTCCTGCAAGGTTACCCGATTTCAAAGGGTGTTTCATAAACCAGGGAGGCCTCTGGCCCTGGAAATTGAGAGGAAGTGAAACCAAAAGAACGGCAAACATGAACACAAAAAATGATAAAGATTATGTACCTACCGGTTCGTCCCCCGAGTCCCCATACTGACATCCTGACACACCCATACTCAACTACAAATTTAACTAAAATCACGGTGGATTTCATCACACTCCAGTACGCTACCATAGTAGAACGTCAGCCCTGCATCCTCTTAGAGGATTTTAACAGAAAATTCTTGCGGTTTCTCGCTTCGTTGAATGAACCCCCTCTGTCAGAACCGCGGAAAACGGGCGGAGTAAACGGGGACTTCAGCATCTACTCACGGTTCACCAAAACAACGCATTTTCCTTCCCACCTCAACAGACTTAAAGGCTGGTGTGGTTGAAAATGCCTGGCTTGCTCTGAAAAGTCAGCTGTCATGTAACAAATACGTAGCTACATGTTTATTTATTTATTTATATGAAACGGGTCAAGCCCAGTTACAGGAAATACAGATTATAAACGAAAATAAACATTCAATAATGAAAACAATGATAAATATACATTAATGACAGAAACATAAAGATCAACAGCATCAAAAAAGGACTAAAAAGCGTAAACAAGGAACGAATGCAGATATTAAATTGTCTAAATAGTTTTATGGCTACAATAAGGACTTAATAGATGAGATGGGGTCGGCAAAAAAATCGAAACCGTGCACTGAACACAATACATTGGCCTCCCTAGGCATTCGGAGAAGAGGGCGGTGGAGGAGATAGTTCCTGCTGGCGAATGGGACAAAAAACAATGCAGGATTCCTCGTGCGGTGTCCTGGGGCCGAGAAACCGACAGTTGACAGGAGGTCAGGGCAGTCCATGTCTCCATTAACCAGCCGGTAATAAAATTTAATGTCCGCAGAGAGTCTCCGAGAGACCAGGGGAACCAAGCCGCTACGCCGATACAGCTCATCGTAGTTGACCATGAACCCATCTCGAGGCACTCCGATCCTGAATCCAAAGAAACGGAGGAAGCACCTCTGCACTCGCTCCAGCCTGTGGCGATGAATCTCGTAGTACGGGGACCAAACAACGCTGCAATATTCGAGAATGGGAAGCACGATCGTCCGGTAAAGCAGCACCAATGCAGATGGGTCGCTGAAGTCACGAGAATGTTCACATAGAAAGCGCAATTCAGTATTTAAAATTGACCTTGTAATAGGGGTGTGATCAATAATTATATCTTCACTATTCTCAGGTTTTTGTCGATTCAAATTTTTGCATAACAAACCTCTTTTGTGCAATAAACCACAGAAACTTAGAATTTCATGTTCGGAAGGGGGATGTAGGGGGTAATGGCCGCTCCATTCTAGCGCTGCTCGTACAAAGTTGAATTCTCAGCCTTATTCGTGCTTATTCGTTCAATTAAAAATTTGGTCCGGTTTTAAAAATATTTATGAGTGTTTATAATTATGTTTACAAATGTGATCATATTAAAAACGGACACATGTTAGACCGTGCAATGCACGCATTACTTACTAATATGTTTGCGAAAGTCGAACCGACAGTTCTTTGGTTTTTATTAGCAAGTTAACAGCTTTCATTACCGAACATTCTTGGACACAGTTGTCAGTTTCATTCGGCCGAAATCCTTGGAAATGAACAAAATTTATTCAAAGGGAAAATGCTGGAAATGATCCATAATTATGCAATGCAAATTACGATGCGTACAAATGTAATTCGTGGATTATAGAGTAAAGGCGAACAGGTATCCACACAACAAGTACCCTACAACAACGTTTATTGCCTTCAACCCTCTTCACGTTTCTCATAAGCTTAATTTGTAAACTGCGCATCTTCAACTAGTTTATAATAGAGTTGTCTCAGTGCCTAAATCGACGTGTTATGTGCTACGGTTACCATGCAGTTCATTATCGACTTGAGAATGGTTTTAGGCGACCTTCGGAAGTCACTGTAAGCCAATTGCAGGAAAATTATACTGACACTGTATATCAGCTAGGATACTACAGGAAACTCCTATTAGGTTATAAAACCTCGTCTTTAATCAAAAGGCCCTGATGATGCGAAAATACATTTTCGACACGTGGGGGTAATAATAAGAGTCTTCATTTCCGACCTTCAACATTCGGTGATATTCACAGTTACTTCAAGTTGATATCTTAATTAGTATTTTTTTTAAATATGGATGAATTTACTATTCGAGTAAAAAGCTTTGTGATGTTGAACCAATAACAATTTCATTTCTTTTCATAAGCTGCCGAGTGGAATGACTGAGGTTCCTCGGCTGCAACACCTTAATTTTGCATCCATTAAGGGGAGGAAGCGGGAGGCGCGGTACTCGACGGACCGTTGGAAAACTCGAGAAAGCGCCGCTTTTGCACTTCGCCGAAGGAACTTTTCGTAGTTGTCATGAATTAATCAGAGGCCCGAACTCTCCCGTATCATCGAGCGCCTTACCGTATCATTCGTATTAATTATGATGTTCGACTCCGGTTACCGAATAGATATCATCTAGAGCCGCTGAAGATGAAACGAAAAAAAAATCCACAGAAGAAAAGTGACTCGTCGAGCGTTCAGTTCTGAGTGCAGACCGTGTTAAGCATCTGAAGATAGAGGAGGACCAGTATCGCCTGATGAGAGAAAAAATGCTCAATGAACGGAAGAGAAGTCGTTTAATCGTTCCACCTCGGCCGGGACAAACTATTATTACCCTGTCTTAGTCCCTCAATTTTTGAAATGAGACATCAAACGAGTACGTCGCTGTAACGGAACATTTAGAAACATAGAGTAATTCTACCTGTGGCCTACAAACGCATAAACCTAAACTTTTGACTTAGCTCAGGACAAGTCTATTTTGTCGCCACCAGGAGTTCAACCGGTAAATACAGATATCAAATTAGTTTCCCTCTCCCACACTATCTACTTTCAATTTCTCGAGTTAAACTCTAAAACGAGAAGACCCATTTTGGATTCTCCAATAGACAGGTTTTTGTAACAAGTTTGTTTTGTCGAAGGTTTGATCAAAATTCAGCCAAATCCACAGCCAACTGTCACTACAATGAGATGCCGCGTAAAAAATAAATTGTATCATGTTTCACGCTTCAGCACATAGTACATCCGCATTTTATGGATTTGTTTTTGCGCATTTTTGAATCCTGGCTAAGTGCTTAGCAACTGGAAGGATCGAGTGAGGGCTCAAATATAATGAAATGTACTCTAGGATTTGTATCTGAAATTTAAAATGTATTGAAAACACGAAGTTGATATTGATTGCGCGTGGTTGCCTTATTGCACAATTATGTAATTTCTGACATGAAAACTTCTTTGAATTTAATCACGAAAAAACATCAAGTTTGACATAAACAATGTTACGTTCGTACATGTTTTACTTGGTATTTAACGTTTTATAAATATGTAACCACAAATGTGTTTATATATCTTTCTGTCACAAGATAGAGCATAACCCCCGGTATAAAACAGAAATACGTAACTCGTTTTCTAGCAACATAAAACATCAGTGTTTCGAGGTTTTTCATCGCGTTTTCAACACCATAAATTAGGTTTTTCAAACACTCCGTATTACCAACCACGATCAATTTTTTCGGAAATTATCATTTTCGACAAATACATTCACAGAAAACGTATCTGTTATTGGTAAGTTTGTAGTGATATTTAATCTACTAATGAAAATGGCTAAATTCAATTTTGGTTCACCCAAAACAATGTATATGTATATGGATATTTTTATCCTTTGATAAAAGTTGGTGAGGAAGTGGGTAAGAATTGTTTTGATACATTTCCGATAGATATATCATGTAAAAGTAAATATACAGTCAGAACTCCCTATATCACGATCATTTACCTCAGAGAGCTTGCGTACTCTTGTTTTAATATCTTGAAACACGCGCAAAAGTCGAGATAACGAAGCCGCGGCTTTCGCGTAATACAGCAAAAAGGGAACGGGCCTAGGCTTTTACAATACTTTGGATAATTTATCCGGATAATTTCCGAGGGGCTTTGCCCCCTCTCCCTCTTTACGAAGCATAAATAATTCACCGGAGGCGGAAGGTGGAATGTTAGGGGGTTGAGTGGAGCGTTATGCCCCTGAAAACACTGAAGAGCGATTGGGGCGTGAGCCGAAACGGGGAAAGCCGGCGTAACGAGAATTGTGCCTTTTTGTAGGGAAATTACAAAGCACGGGGCCTAATCAAGAGATGCTTCTCGCTGGAGGGCAGAGAAAAGTAAATATTACCGTCAGGAGCCGAGGGAACGGGTTACAGTTCTCGTGTTGTTGAATCGTGCTAATTGCTTTGTTGGAAGCTGTTGGAATAAAAATGTTCGTAAACAGCCGAATTTGAACAGCTAATTTTAAAACAACTGCAAGTTGGGTGTAGCACATACCTTCCCCGTAACGATCGTTAAAAGGTTGTAAGTAATCTTAAGAGATTCTAGATTTTGAAACGTGTGAAATATAATGTTGGTACATCGATTCCTGAGGAACAAATACCATAGGACAAGTTCCCGCACTAACGCCTTCAAATGGATGAGTCCATATGTATTGCAGGTCTGTCCCGCTAACTGTATTGGTACAACAACGCTAACGGTGTATTTTTAATTATTTATCTATTTAATAACACGGGCAAGGCCCAATTGCTCAAAAAAAATCACACTTATAAAAAATAACAGAAGCTGTGCAATATGGATGAAAAAATCATAGGTATGAATATAAGTACAAATTGACGAACAATACCTAATTTATATATAAATAAATCTATCGGGAAAACATTAAACAAAAAAGAGGTTCAAACAACGTTGGAATAAAGAAAAAATTTAAATCATCATCATCATCATTTGAATGATACGATCGAGATAAAATATATGTGAGACTAGCCGACTAGGCGAACTTCGCACCGCCTAGCGCAGTTAATTTATGTCGCAGTATTAATTACCTGAACATAATTTATGATTTCATGAAATTAATAGAATGAGATACAAATAAATAAAATGTTCTGTTTATTTAAATAATAATTTTAAAATATGTGTATTATGCAGAAAAACGTGTCAACGTTCCCTGCGTCATTGAGAAACATTGAATTATCAATTTGTTTTTGGGTACATAAATCTATATTTCAATGGATTTCCGATAAGTCATTATTATCATTAGTTTTAGTTTCCAAACAAGAATACACTTTGGGAATACCAACCGTCAAAATTGAGCTGCGAGTAATAATCAGTTGTTCGTAATGAAGCCTCTTATTTCATTCTTCTCCTAATGTTGCAGAGAGTCACCCTTACTATTTTCAACTTCCTAGAGAATATAAGGGAATTTAGCTGTCCCAATGATAAGGATAAAAGTGTAGTAGTTCACGAATGCCCCAGAGACTCTCTCCGTCAAATTTTAACCGTTTAGGGTGAACTGGAAAGGAGTTAACCCATTCGGCTGAAGAAGGAGACCATAAATTCAATCGTTCCTTCACATCTCTGACAGCCTCAATATCAAACTTTAACTTCCTACTGTGAACAGAAGAGAATTTCTTTCACTCACCTGATGAGGGAGGAGTCCATAAATTCAATCGCCCATCCATATCTCAGAGAGTCACCATATCAAATTCCAATTTCTTGGATTGAACAGGAGAGAATGTTGTATAGCTCCGATCACATCTTCGGGCCTCAACACATTTGCAACAGCTGGACCGATTTCGTACAAACTTTTTATAACTCATTTATAATGCATCAGAAAAGTTCGAACACAATTTTGTTTTCAACACTATTCTGGTTTCTGAGTAGTGAGTCCTCAAACAGATTAGCCAGTCATTTTTATGTATGTATTTGGATAATTTAACCGTCTTTCCCGATTGAGCAAGTTTGGAAGCTTAGAAAGTGATAAAACGCTAAAAATTATTACACAAAGGTTTGTTATTTCTGTATTAGATTTGCCTTTTCACGCAGAGCAGTGATCTATGTATGTTTATTAGACTTATTCTGTGGTGCATAATATGTACTAGCGCCACACGCCGCCATACCTTGTAATTTTGCCGTGCATGCCATGAATTCCGTGAATACCAAGCTTTACTAGTCCCTTAGTATTTAACAAAAACCTTTGTCTAAGTACCTACAATAAATATAGTACAATATCCAGTGTGTATACGAAGACGTTGAAATCCACGAATGGAAGTTGTTCACAACTGAAACGTAATGAGATAAAATGATCAAACTATCTGAGCTTCACTTGCCAGCAAATGTATTATAATGCAAGTTACGAAAAACTCTATTCCAAAGAGAACTCTTGCAATAAATCCCATTGCAATTATCTCAACTAACGCAATTTACTAGGCTGTTTTTACTATGTTCAGACACATTCACATTCATGTTGACAACTAATAAATAAGGCAAACTTCCGCGGTTGTATCCCTGTAGGGGTGTGAAAAAAAGAAGAAACCTTAAACATTTTCCCCTATGAAGAAGTGTAAATTCATTTTTAAAAACCGGTTCCGGTGTCGGTTTCGTCCATTAAAATGGCCTTCTTCAGCATGTGAAAGGAAAAGAAAAAAACTCCGGGCATCCTAGAAGTAGAAAAAAAACATGGCAAAAACGTCAACAAACAAACAGAAAAGTCAGAAATTAAGATAAGGTTATATACATTAACAGAAACATATAATCAGAACAGAGATACAAATTATTGAATTATGGAGGTTAACTCCATGACAATAGAGGATGTACGAAAATGTAATACAGAAACCATTCGTCCATCCATGGAATCGCGGAGTCACTGACAGTATAATATTTTAAACAAATACAAGAAACAGTAAACAATTAATTAAAATAAAATAAAATGAGAGAGAAAAAACCCAAAGACATTCTAATCGCTGGTTCTAGACTACATAGCAATGCACGATAACAACAGATTTTCATAAGTTTGATAAATTAAACATTAACCGTGTGCATGGTTAACCATAAGCATGATTAAATTCATTGTGCGAATCGATTTCTTTCTTAATAGAATGTGTCTTCTCTTATCTCTTGATAGAATCTTCTTTTCTAATTGTTATAGATTCTAATTGTCGCAATTTGCTGTTAAACCTTTCGTTACCTATGATTTTAACTATGTTGTAGTTGTGCACTACCCAACTCTAAAGTAGGACGATTCAGAGCAGTCTTAGCTTTTTCATTTTTTACATTATTTCGGTGCTGGCTTAATTCAACTTTAGTTTTCTGAATTGCAGATGCTACATAAATTTTCTTACAACCACCACATGGGAGTTGGCTTACAACAGAACTTTTGTCATTAACAGGGGTGGGGTCATTGACTGAGAGAAAACAATTGCTACTTGGGCTATAGGAACCCATTGAGATAGTGCTGCCTCTTTCCATATTGATTCCTAAAAGATTCTTTAAAGCTGGACTTAGTCCAGGAGCTTGAATCGAAGAGTAGTGTGACTTACCGCTAGGTTCTAAGCTACCAGAATTCAAAGAAACTGTACTGGACAGTTTGGCTCTAACCCTACTATTCACATCATAAATAAAATTGGATGGGTAATTGTTTCTTCTAACCCATACCAAGTTTAATCATGTTTGGTGCAGTTGTTTTGAAGAGAAGCTCCGGACTTGGGTTTGCAGACATTTTTTTAAAACTCAATTTTTGAATTCCACACAACTGACAAGTAAAATAACAAATTTTAATGGGAAAGAGGTTTAACATACATTCTTCTATCGTCGATTAGAAAGGTTCTTCGCTGAAAATACGAAACCGAAATTATAAAATGATGGTTTGAAGGGGAGGAATGTGATTCTGAAAACTGAGAGCAACACTAAAAAACACCCTTTCATTGTTTATTTCACTACATTTCGAGGGGGTGAGTGTAATCAATCTCTGGTCACTAAGAGCTAAACCACCCTGTAACATCAGCAGGAAAAACAGGGTCACGGATGAAGAACTCCTTACAATGACTTTCTCTAGGATATCATTACCCCGCAACTCGCCCTAAGGAATTCCGCTTACAGAAACCACGACCCGAAACGTTTTCCTAAGTCAGCCATCAATCCTCATTAAGTGCTCTCATCTCCACTCGCTGCTTCTCAGTTCTCTAATTGCAAAAATCGGATTACGGATGCTTCGGGGGTATCCGATTGAATCCTAGAGCCTCGTACGTAACTCGCAAAAAAATCTGACCCTCCGACCAATTAGTTAAGTTTCGCCTTTCAGTAGCCCCGTTTAAATTCTCCTGAGGTCCGGTAATAGGCTTTGACTGAACTTGAAGTATAGGGAGCGTTGTTTTGTTATCGGTCCAACAAACCAACTTACTTAGTAGCTTCGGCCATATCTTGGTCCAAACTAGTGGTTTCCCAACCTTTCCAAGAGAGGCTGGGAAGAAAGAACGGTATGACCGTGACGCAAGCTCTTCCTGAGCCCATTGAGGGAAATGGCTATTACGATATTCCTGCTTGAACTAAATTTGAATGACATTGACGAGCTTTCGATTGTATAAAAATTTTGAAACATAGTAAACCGAAGATATCGATTTAACCATTTTAATCATCAATAAAGCTAGAATTGTATTATATTCCCTCACTGAAGTTTACTTTTTCCGACTAAAAAGGAGGACATACTCGATTCGGCTTGTATGTTTTTATTATTATTATTTTGTACGTGGATAACATCATCATCAGTTCGTAAAGTGTATCCATTGACCTTATAAATGTGGTAAGCCATCATGCAATATCTGATATGTGTAAAACACGAGAAAAAAGTCTCCAAAAATAATTTTAATTCAACTTAAATAATAAAACTTAAATCCTACCTAATATTCAGAAATTGAAGGTTTTGTCTCATGTTTTGTACCCCTATAAGACATTGTATGTGTGGATTCGATCACACCTAACGCCCCTAAAGGTTTTGCTTGTTCTGGTCTCAAAATGATCATTAGGATCCCAGAAGGTAATTATGTAGGTATCAACTGAATCTCGTGATTGGTTCCAATGGATGTTGATCCATCAAATACGAGTAAGTGGTAATAACGGGACGTCAAGTCCGCCGTAGTCCCTCGTTAGCCTGACAGTACCGTCAATAACATGTTGCGGAACGGGCTTTCAATTATAGCAACCACACCCTATCGTATTGAGAATTTGCTCAGAGTGCGCTGAAACCCGTTTAATAAGCCTCCTATTCATAAACCAACTCCAAATCGTATTGATGCATTGTGGTTATAGTCAGCAGCTGCTAATACCCTGAAACTCTGGGGGTACGTAGAGAAAGGTAAAGAAGCTTTTCTTAGCCAAATACAAATTTCAACTAGTACATTTCTCGTTCTCCTAAATAAGGCAGTAGGTACCACCGGCCATCCCTTCTCTCGCTGATATGCCGTTTACAGTGGATGAGTAACACACTCTTATCCCTTTGACGACTTGTAAGTTATCCGTACAAAGGGGCAGATCCACTGGGTTGTCTGATGGGTAGCGGAACAGTCACGAACGTTCGAGAACGTTTGCGATCAGCGTTACCAAACTCTGTCCAGCATGGGTGACAGTTCAATCTTCCCATGCATCTTGCTCACGTTTGTTTGAGAACAAGTTCACGAATAATGCTTGTCTGGTGTGTCATTGCCCCAACATTTATAAATACAGAAAACAAAACCACAGAAAATCACTTAGAACTTACTAACAACAGAAATAGTGACAAGCTGAGTGGATGGCTGATGAGACATTTATAACCTAGACCAGCAATTTTCAACCGGGGGTACGCGAGAATCCCTCATTGGTACGCTAGAATCCCTCAGGGGTACGTGCGCGGAAAAAAAGAGTAATGGCGGAAAAATGAATAAAATTAGTAAAAAATACACGAGTGCACAAAAAATTGAAATACCTGTTTCCCGCAAATTTATGTAGGCATAAATAGTAGGTATAAATGTGTGTAATATATCTGTTGAACTACTTAATAATAAGAACTGTTCAACGAAACCTATGTTGTTTGTCAACATTATTAAAATAGTTTATATTTTAAAGCTCAGTACTATTAATACATACCTTACAAACAACCTACAGGAATGCGGGTAGGTAATAGTGTTACCTAGTATATATACTGGTATATATACAATTTGAATGGAGAAGCTACGGGGGGGTGTTCGTGAGATTGAACCTGATAACCCAGAGGGGTACGAGAACAGAAAAAGGTTGGGAACCGCTGACCTGGAACGAAAAGAAGCGCTCCTAACGTGAACCACTTTTGGTCCATCCCGTGTTATTCTAGTTCTCTGATTGGGCGATGTGGTGGACTCGCCTCAATTTGAACAGAAATTCTGTCTTATTAGTGCTTACTTTGAAAGGCATGTTCTAAAAGTGCTTATCTTATTACATTTATAATCTTGTCGTGCACATGGAGCCGTCCCTGATTATTATACTAGAAATGCATTCGAATGGACGGTAATTCAGGAAGTCGAACCTTACCCTTTCCATTCCTTTTTTACAGATCAAATCGCTTTCTCTCGAGATAGCTTCAGTTTCAAAACTGTCCAGTTTACAACCTCTTTACTCAACATAAGTAATTGTAACTTATAAACCGGATTTCTTGGAAAGTGTAACCCATTCATATTATAACCAGTCGTTCGATCGTTGCAGTTTTGAAGGGACAAATGCCAGTTTATACGCATTGCTGTTCTTCTTTACTCATTAAAGTTTAGGTTTTGTTCATCAAAAAATTCTGAAACTTTTAACTCGCTTGAAGGAGAGGATGAGCTTTAATTAAATCAAAATCGGCAACATTCATCTCAAAGTACCTAGAAAAAGTTGAAATTTCCATTGGCTCACGCATTGTTTACTATACAAATTCAATTATCTCAAGAATGGTTTGTCTAATTTATTTGATTTTTTGGCGATTGGATCCTCTACAGAAACTTGATGTTAGTTTTTCCAATTTGGGTTTTTTACTGGAATAGAACATGAAAAAATAAAAGAGGGCTTTGGGGTGAGTACCAACTCCCCAGAGCCAAAGGAAGGCTCTCGTGTAAGGCAGAAAAAACCAGCTTCGGTTGAGAATCTAACTGTGTACGAATTTTTGAGAATCAAATGAATTTGACCAACAATTCCTGAGATTATTTGATGGTAAAAAAATGAATAAAGCTTGGGAACTTTCAACTTTTCGCATTTTGAGCTAAATGTCGCCGATTTTAATTTTTCATTTGTGAAATTAAAGCTCATCTACTCCATGAAGCATGGTAAAATTTCAGAATTTCAGAATGAAAATAGAGGAACCTATACTTGGAAAAGCAAAGAAGAACAACAACACATTCTCAAGCCCTTAAACAAGCGTTTTTTCACTTAAGAACTTCAAGTTAATTATGTTTGCAATAATTCATTCATTCAATGAAATTTAATTATTCATTTCGTTCAAATTCATATTCACATTCCCTTTTCCTGAATGTCAAAACCCTTTTTTCAATAAAACTGTTGAATGTCAGGTCCTACTGTCGTGAAGCTTTAACAGCATTCCATTGGAAAAATGCCTTATTGATTAAAAAGTATATTTATGCTTACAAGATAACGATATCAAAATGGAAAAAAAGAAAATGTTGTTTCTGCTCATTGTACATATACAGAAGCATGTTTAAGATTTTATTTTAGATTTAGTTTAGGGGAAAATTTGGTGACATCAAATATAAATCCATGTGTTTTGCAAATGTCTTGGAAACAGTGCTAAACAATATCTCTACGTGAACCGTTCCGTTGATTTCGGCTTTGGAAATTCAAAAATTTCGTAGATTGTTTTCAGTAGAAACATCTTACGGAAACTATGAGGAAATTTGATAGTTATACTATTTACTTGAAAAAATTGAGTTGATGGTGCATTACAATTTCAAATCGTGTTGCCGTCCGTCCGCATTTTCGTGGCACCGTTGCCTTCAAGATCGTCCAAAATCGTCGGCCTTCCCGTAAAGATCGTATTATGGAGGATTTCGGCTCGGGCGGAAGTTCGATGTATCTCCACTTGCTCAACTAATATTCCCCCTGTGTGGGATGAAAGCGAATTCAGTATGTTAAATACGTTATTCCAAAACTTCAACCAAACATAGACCTCACAAGTCTTACCCTATGCTTACCAACTGAGATACCCGTTGGTCCAACAACGTTTTTCCTGTAAAATTTGCTTCCGAAATGACAGACTTCACACATTTGAGAAGTAAAACACTTTTCGTTTTGAAACCAACATTTCGACCTGTGTTTAACTCATTTAGACGACACAATATTAGCTCAACTTCTATACGTTCCTCCGCTCTCCTTACCACTTAATGAACTTCTCAATTTTTCATCCAATTTTTATGACATTTTCAATGATTTATCGAATAAAGTTCTTGATGTTTTGCTGTACTGATCAAACCTCACGAATCGACAGAAGCCACTGGCAAATTTAATCCTGAAAATATAAAATCATCGGAATTGATTGAATGAAACGATGTTCAAAACTGGAAGGTACTTTAATTTTGATCAACGCTTCTTTTGCTGACTAAACTTTGGACTGAATTCACTTTGTGCCCATGAAAACATTTTCATTTAACTGAAAGCTTAATTACTTCATCCTTAACATATTATGTATAACTGAAGTTGACTGTGAAGATAGCTTTGTTAGAACCCTTCGCTGTTGAAACAATCTTATTCCATACCTTGTATAGATACGAACAAACTAACATTTCACATTTTATTCGCACGATACTCCAGATGATGCTGACAACATCGATAAAAGTTACTTGTTACCAATCCAGAAAAACGAGGATTTGTTTAAATGAACGGAATACGTTGAATAAGTTCGTTTATTTCACTCGTTAATGAAGATTTTAGATGTAATTTCACAATGTAAGTACGTGTCATAAGACTTATCTGCTTCTGATGGAAAATATTGGTGAGGTGAGAACACGTTGATTGTCAAAATTGAATAAGGTGTATTCCAAAATTTACAATGTATGACAGAAATTTGAATTTTCAATCTGGCACCAAAACGTTACACTGAAGTTAGGATGCCATGCACATTTGCTTGTCGAATTTCAGCCATAAAGGCAATCGGAATTTGTATACCACTAGTTTATAAAAATACTCTCCTCTTTACTGGACTCAGTGAAGATATGGAATGACACAGAAGGCTGTATAATATTTTAAAGTTAATTCATGGTGATTTCATCCTGATCATGTCAACTATTCTTGAGTGATATGTTTTGGGATCGTTAGAATCTCAGGACAATGGGATACGAGTTAGTGTCAGTGTCCTGTGAGTTATTGGAGTAATGAGGATCGCAGATGCTGTTTTGGAAGAAATCAAGCTGGTGGACATATGACTGAGCTGGCAAATCACTTTTCGTATTTTATTTCCAATAATGAACCATAGTAATCGACCAAGAAAAACAAAATTGTTAACCCCCTCAAAAATTGTTGGTTTACGTTTCTACGTAAGTAGATTTCAAAAATCCAATTAAAAAAATAATAATAATAGTATAAATCCGTCCATCCGTTGTCCGATATTTTCCTTCAAAACTGCTGGACCAAAATTTATTAAATTTGTCTCACAAATCTAGCCTTGATCCGAGATATGCCAATAATCCTGTCATCTTGATGAATCAACCCTAAAGGATGATGTTTAAGGGTTAATCTGTCAAAAAACCGGAATCTCAAAAACTTTCGATGCAGTTGTTTATTTGTATTTAGATATAAATTGGTTCCTTGCATGGAATGAGACTACTAGCGTCAACGTACCGTTTGCTCATCATTTGAAAAATCGGTTAGGAAGTCGGTCGCGCTGCAGAGCAGGAGTTGGGCGGCACAGAACCTTCAATGGAAGGTCTGAGCTGGACCGCGTGGCTGGCGGCAGCCCAAGCATTTTGGTATTGAATGCAATTACAAGATATGGAGGTGCTGAGTTTAAATAATGTGTCAGACTACGTCTTACGTACATAGATTTATATCCCAAGTCAGAGCTTTTCTTATCTATTGAAAGACATTGCTTCAATTAATCGAACGGCCTACTCTGATTCCTTCAGGTTCATCTGTTCGCTTTCCTAAGATCTAAAACTTTGTCAGACCTTTCTATTTTACCTTTTTGAGTTTCAATTGTTTTGTTCGTGGAATTTTACTTGTTTTCCCAGTGTAACTAGTAAGCATTGCCTTTGTTTGTATAGTCCAGTATTGGTAGTCAGGTCATCTGCGTAGTATGGTTATCTAATACAGAAATAATAAACTTCTCAGTAATGATTTTGCAGCGTTTTTTCTGTGTTGCCTAGATGCAGCAAACCATTCCTTGTGCTGATTGGAAGTTCTTTTGCTGTTTCAGAGTGTCTGGTCATGGAATACAAGCGGGGCCTGCCTCAGGTGCGGGTGCCCCTTCCGACATCAGACCAGGAGTGCCTCTTCACCCTCAGGCCAGTGTCCAACACGGTCGGTGACTTTCTTGAAATGATCAAGAAAGAGGACCAAGCCATAGGAAGCGTCTCAGTCTCCACGAAAGGTAAGCTGATCATATTCTATTTTGATGAACTTATTTTAGCGGAGAGACCAAAGGAAATTTTTGTAATTAGCCTTTGCCACATATACCTAACTCTTGTAAGACCGTACACTGCAATTAATATCTACAGCCAGTGATCTGCGTCGGAGAGCTATCGGTATAAACCCATATGTTAGAACAAGCAATGTTTTTGTTTTAAAGAAGATTTATGGACAGTTTTTGCTTCTATTCCGCCCTTGGAGCAGACACGATCCTTCCCATTTGAAAAATATTTGCTAAGTTCGATGTTTTATGAGGCTTCCTCGTCTACGTAACATGAAGCATGGATTTTTTTCAATGTTTGATATAATGTCGAAAGATTTTGAAAATAAGCTTGTTGCAAAATTTCACTTAACAGAATTGCTGTGAGACATGTTCCCATAGACATCGACTCCCTCAAAATTTTAGACGACTAGTTTCGGTAATTCTATAGAGTATACAAAAAAAATACCATAGTGTTGAAATTCAGAAAAGATTATTGGACCGTCTAATTACTGGACCGAAAATTTCAATTCCACACCTTGAAATTGTTACGGTAAAATAATGACCCGCATTAAGGCAGTTGTCCAAAAAACCAACGTGCCCACATTTTCTAAGTTGCTTTAAAAAAATCATAAAAAAATTGTGATTTCGAAATTTTTGGAAAAACTATTGAGTCACACTTCATTTCACCCCTACGAATAAAATTAAAGAATATTCGTACTGTTGGATTGTAAGAACGGAACGTTGGAGTAAAATGATGTTATTTTTGCCAAAAAGGGGAGAGGTTGTTCTAAAATATCACTTATTATGATTCATTTTTCAATAATTTCCCGCTGAGTTTTGAACTGTAAACGACAATAACATAACTAGGCGAGGTATATATACCTATGAATTTAAAAATGAAAAGACAAAATGTTACTGAAAAATATACTTAAATTTCATCAGAGTGAGCAAAAAATCAACAGGAACACTAACAAAATCTGCAAAAATCAACAAATTTGTTCTTCCCAGGTATTTTAATCTAATGTAAAATCAATGTAATATGATAATTTTTGGAAATTTAAAAAACTAGTAGTCAAACGGCAGTTGATTTGAAATTTTTACTACAATTAAATCAGTGCAACTAAGTTTGGGTGCCGAAACCCATTCCAAATGTTACAAAACATATAATCTACTAGCTTACCCGGCGAACATTGTTCCGCCGTAGAGTTTATATATGAACAGATTTTATCAAGATAACTTTTTTATTTGGATAATTAATATAGGTAAATGAAAAAAATAAGTATTCTAAGTATTATTTATTGGTTATGTACTTTAGTGCATGGGTTCCACTTTTTATTGAAGCACCTTTTGATAGAAGCTAATTTTTTGTTTTATTATCTGGTGCAAGAACAAATTATGCTGATGGTCTTCCGACCCGTGACCATGCCCCATGTAAGTGACCAATGGAGTAACATGGATTTTCTAGATTCGGACCACAAACTTTTAAGGATTGGCCTTGTGATTTGTTTATGGTCATGGAGAATGTAAGACGCATCGGAAATTGAAGTCGTTCAAACCCAAACGGCATGTCGGTGGGGATCATCGAGTGATCCTTGGAATGAAAACTTCTAATTTTCCTTTGAGTATCGTTGCGTAAATCACATTATTCGTCAATTTCCTTATCACCAAACGGTTCCGTTGCACACGTTTGGTTAGTTGGGAAAGAACTGATCGTGTTAGTTGCGGCTTGGCGTTCTTAATGATTGTATCGGTCAACTGTTATCAACCATAGATTACATGACGCTTAGCTGTCAGTTCCATTCACATCAAATGAAATGCTACGTAACTAAAAGATAGGAACTCATACTGTAACTAACACGACTTTCTTTTATATCTATAGATGCTTTCAGCTACTACATATCAGTTGAGCTTTGTTATACCATGTTATAGGTCACGCCCATGGGAACATGATAAAAAGAATCCTATGTCCTTCTCCTGATTCGAAGCTACCTCCCGACCAATTTTCAGCCAAATCGGTTCAACCGTTCTTGAGTTATAAATAGTTCAACCAACACGACTTTTCATTATATATATAGATCTCACACACAAACATAATATGCAGAAAACAAGTACATATAGTGTTTACAGTATTACGAATCTTTATACCTTTAAAATACAGAATATATTTTTAACCCCTGCCCGCTAAAGAGTATGCAACTAGTCACAATACAAACTTTATCTGGCCTGATAACGACTACAACTGTGAGAAATCAAACTTTCATCCCTCTGTGGTTCCTTTTCATTTGAAACGGATTCCCTATGTTTCTTCACCTATGAAGGAAAGCTATCTAATTATTCAACTAAAAAAACGCCCATTACCACTCCGATATACACCGATTGTGTACTCTACTCCCTATTAATTTCGCTTAATTGAGATCGCTCAAGCGTTCCAATGAAAATGCTCCGTGAAAGTTGGAGGAGGAATAATTTCTTCAGTGAGTGGTACAGCAGATGGGCAACTCTTACTTTCGTCCTTGATGTTTAGCATGGCCAAATAGAGCGAACCGTTTTCTAAACAACCAAGAATAATACAATACATTATTTTCTGAACCGACGTAGCTACGGACCTATTACAGTATTTTACTGCCTAATCACACTTGTTTTCCGTTTCCATTTTCTCGTTCAATCTGGACTTCTTCCCTAAAATTAAATTATTACAGTGGCTTCAAAAATGTTGAAAATACAATTTTTCAAAACAGTTCCCTTTAGGCATAGTTTTAGGCATGCACAAAGGATTCCTGAAGTTTGGTGCTTTTTGTAGAATCGAGCTATAAAAGAAGAAATCTGTTCTGTTGCCAAGCAGTTCGTTGTAAATGATTTTATAGTCAAATTAGAATAAAAACTTTTAAAAATCTCTAAAATTTAGAGATTTTAAACCGTTTTTTTTTCAATAAAAAAAGGTTTTTTATTTTTAATATTTGAAATAACGGCTAAAAATCATTAAATTTAATCAATAACTCAAAATCAATCAATTTAATTCAAAACATTTATTCGTAAATATAAAAGCCTTATCTTATTTATAGATTGTAATTTTAAACAAGTTTTCTTTGCCAAGAAATGGAACATTCATGATTTGGAATCTCTGCAGTCAATATCGGTCATAATAAATTTTTGATATAACATCACAAGGTCTTATTATTGGAAAATAATAAACCAAAACGTAGGAAGATAATAGCCTAAATTAAACAACAAAAAGTTGAAGTAGAAATGAAAGCAATGTACGTGGAGCGGGAAGATGTCCAACTTATAAGAGAAATTTAATCAAAAACCCAAGTTCAAAATTACTGTCTCTTTCTTATTAGGTTTCGAGGTACTTTTCTAATAATTCTATGCTAATTGAGACAATTCTATTTGGTTTGTTTCAGAGGGCGTGAGAATAGCCTCTTCAAACGCAATAGAAGATTTAATTTTAGAAGATTTTAAATTATCGATTAACAATAAAGATTTTATTGTTAAAGCGCCCGAACGAACCGAAAAGGTATGTGGTAATAATCGTTCCTTTATTTATATTTTTATTAATTCACAAATCAATGTTGTAATGCAATAATTTTTATTATCTTCAGGAACAGGGGATTTTGTTGCAAAACAATAATGTGGTATGTGCCATTGTACTGAAACAGAAAATGGGGATCTTCAGAATAATGCTGATTAGCAATGTTTAAATAGATTTAAAATATCAAAAACAGTATTGTTTGAACGCCGTTTCAGAATACTCGGAAAATTAAGGAAGGATTACACTTGATCCGTTTAAGGGGGATATCGGGCGGAGCCCTTTTGTTTCTGTCAATCGGGCTTTCCTATTCACCGAAACTTGAAAATTATTAAATGAGAGGAAAAAGAAGGTTGAGTCGCAATGCAGGAATAGAATTTACTCATTCAATGTCAATGCACGAGCTGTACAAAGAATGGATCTCTCAACAACAATAGATCGTCTTGTGAGAGGAGAAAGACTATCACTGGAAATATTTTGTTACCGAAGCCTGAATCTTGAATTCGAAGGCTGATAGCCGTTAAATGTTGTAGAATGAATCCAGATCTCTACTAATGAATCAGGAGTAGTGTTGAGGGGAATTTAAGCCAGTTTGACCTTGTGCTCTTGCTCTAGATTTGAACCCAGGACGATCCTCCGATCAGTCATGGTATTTGGGTATGCCCTTCTTACTGCTACAAAACACAGGTCTAAGCACACTGGACTGAGCAGGCTGGTACCCAGTGCACATTGAATAGCTGCTGAGGACTACCGTCTGGTCGAAGAGTGAAGGGAACTTTGATCGAGCTCGACAGAGCAATACAAACGGCTCTCCAAACGGTCAGCCGTGAGTGGCCGAAACAGTACAATCAACTACCCAGTAGTGTACTTGGATGACTGATAATATGACTATCATCTTGCTCTTCAGTTTTGCAATAGAAGGCAAGGTTGATTGTGTTGTGGGTGACTCTAAAAGTGGAAAAGGCGTACTTTTTCATAGTAATTTTTGTTCCATCTTCCACAAAAGGATAAAATATGGTGGAGACCGGGGGGGAGGTTCAAAAAAAGAGTAAGAGATCTACTTGAGAACTGTTGGTAAAAGTTTAGTGTTCGTCCAAGAGAACCAAACTCTTGCTTCTAATTCAAATATCAATGAAGTGACATTTCGTGAACACGTTAAAAGAAAAGTCGCAGTTGAACACTCGACAACTCGTAGGAAGGTGTAGGCTTTCCAGCACCATCACCTCCAAAAATGAGGAGTTCATGATCAACGCTTGTTAAAGTGAATGGAATTGTATTTTCGTGCAAATGACACCATCGTTGTCTTGCGAAGACCGAGGCATTTTAAATGGATTTCACACTCTACCAAGTATTCCGTTCAAATTTGCGGTCTCTATGACTTCAGAAACGGATATTATGCAAACGAAAACGAGTCATGATGAAAGCGGATGTTGACGAAAACGGTTGTCTGAAGATTTATTTATTATTTACATCGATTTCGATTTGGTTAGGTCATCATCACTACTGTACAACACACTATACAATAACAGCATAATAATACTACAAAACTCTTTATTTTTTAAAGAAATACACTCTGTTTTCATCAACGTCCGTCTTCATCATTGAAATGATTTTCCACAATTTCATCGCAAGTGATTTGGTTCTGTGTTTATGTTTCATATTAGACGATAACTCTAATTAGAATTAAGATTGAAACTTTACATGAATTAAAATTGAAAAATTGATGCGTTCGTTGCAAAACTAAGTATATACAGCACAAGAAATAGGCTAATTTGGATTTTTGAAAAACTTTCAAATAAAAGAAAAAAAACTTGCCAAAAAATGCTGAATTAGTTGAATTTATATTTTGTACCAACCGGACTCAAAGAAAATTTCGCTAAAAATGAACCGTAACATTCAAAAATGCATGTTCAATCTTATGCTGAAAAAAAATTTGATGTTTCATCGCATAGTGCTAAAAAAATCAATAAAATGCAAGAAAAAACTGAAAATCCAAAATGTTAATCAATAGGATATTATAAAAACAAGCTAATACTTGAAACAAGTTTTTTCAATCTTAAATTTGATATTTGACCAGCGCAATTCAGTTAATGTACATTTAATGTGGTTATTCACGAAAATTCGCCATGATTCCTTTTTATGCTGCATGATTGGAACTTTTTTCCGATTGATCGATTATGTTAGTCTTAATCAACCGATCAATTAATCAAAATTGTGAATCGATGTCATTAATTGATGTTTTGACGTTCGACACCCACCCTTTGAATCAAACAACTGGTCAATTATTGGAAAATAAACTCAAATTCTCTTTTGTCCTAGATTGAGGACCTCGAACGATTGTCTGATATTAAAATGCTAGTGAACCAGCTGTACGCGGCTCTCAACGTGAGCGAGCACGTCGTCAAGAAGGAGAGAATGCTAGCTGAGTGCCTCGCCAAGCTTCAAACAGAGCTCGAGCCATTAGAAAAGGTAACGAACCCATTTTACATCACTTTTGCTCCTGTAAGTTGATTAATTTTACGGGTCTTGACTAATTTATGGTGGAAGGTGTTACACTTTCGCTTCCATGGGTGACATTCTATTATTGTTTCTCTGTCGAAGGTAGCGTAGATTTGTAGCCACAAAAGTAGAATGTGTCTTCGTTTTTCGCTTATCAGAGCTTGCTAATCAAATAGTAGAATTTTCATGGTGCTCTTTAAATTGCATTGTCGTCAAATCTTCGTTGCGTTGAGCGCATGTGTGAATATGGATTCCTACTCCTTCGCCAATTCTTCATGATCTATCGGTTCGATTCCCCAATTTGTTGAAGCTTGAAAGGGGGAGGGGAAGTATGGGTACCCTATGAGTTTCATCGTTTAAAATTAGAAACAGTCGATGCAAATGAAACGTCAAGACTAATTTCTTGAGAATTTCTGATCCCAAGGCTACTCCACTCAATTGCATCCCTGTTGGGGGTAACTTGTGACCAAGACAGAATATGAATTTCGAAAACGAGAAATCGATTTCTCGTGAAATATCATCCACCTAAATAATGGCCTGAAATAATTAATCAGTTTTTTAATCTATACTCAATTACGTCAACCAAGGAAAGCGCGAAATGTGGCTAACATTGAGCACATATCATTATTGTTAGAGGTCCAGTGGGTTTCTGAAGAAAGATAGACGACTGGTTGAAGATCAATATTTTGGATAGTCGAAAATGCAAAACCATTTGCTTAAAATTAATAGAAAGAATGCGATAGTTGAGTAGTCAAGTCCCCCTTGCTGGTACTTTTAGATAGGAAGGTCTATGTTGTGATGCTCATTTTTATGATGTTTTTCTGAACCTAGGTCAGATCAATCAGATACTAAACAGAAACCAGTTACTGACCGTTCTAAGATCAAAGCCGTAAATATAAACCAAAAAGGAATAAGTCTGAGTGTATGTTCACATGAGAAATGTCATCAATGCTGATTGTATGAATGCTGAAATTCTATAGCCTTTTTTTCGATCCCGATTTCTTTGCAGTTGAGCAAAAACCTTGTGATTTTAAATGTGAGGGACATTTAGGGACATTTTTGAGGGCTGCACGAACTACAATGCTCAACTGATTTTCGAAAAAACTATACTTTTTTATTGAGGAGTCTCCAATTACATTATGGAGGGGGTAATACTTCACTATTCTCAAATGATTTATGTAATGGTTTTTTTTTTTTTTTTCGATCCACATTTCAGTTCACTTGAAATGTGCCGACTCGCGAAACTTGGGAGCTTCAAATATAGCTATGATTACAAGGGCTAAATGGTATGAAGGGCCTATTTCTAGTAACATCATTACCTTTTCGCTATTCTCCCAAAAAATAACTTACGGGTACAAACCATAAATAGTGCATAACTACGTGTAATGTGTACTGTGTAATGTACATTCTAGATTTCTAGTTAAAACAACGTTAGGTATGGAGAAACCAGTAGGGAACGATTAGTCTTAAAATGAAAAAGTTAGCGGTTGGTATTTTGCGAAGCAACCTCCTCGTATGTGTTAGCGATCTATGATAAACATCCGTCCGTCAGACATCACGCTGAGTTTGAAACGTTGGCGTCGGGAGAAAGTGAGATTTTCCAAGTCGATGGCGCACCAGCGGTCAGATATCAGATTGCGGCTTCATTAAGTAATTAGGCCGCCCATTGAAATCTTCCCTGTTGCGATTTACCCGTGTCGAGCTCTAGTTGTTTAGCCTCGTCCATTTCGCGGTTCGCTCCTCCTGTCTAATCATCCTTGTTAACTGAGATGCTTCCCAACGAGGAGGTTGAGAAATATCCACATGGCCAGCCGTTGGAGGGATGCGCCGGCCCGCTGATGTTGCCGACCTCCGTAAATAGTTCGTTTTAGGTGCTCCAGTCTTGATGGTGAAAGCGGTGAACAGAAACGAAACGCTGCAAAATATTACTCGAAGGTTCATTATTTCTTTATATGATAACCTTTCTACGTGAATTATCACTTATCATTGTTTATTGGACGTATTATGTCGTAATTGAATTCAAGAATAACATCGTTTTAATTTAAATAGTATAATTCCGTAAACAGTAGCCTGTACCACTCTCTTTGAACGAAATAAAACTGGCTCAGAGTGGGGGGTTGGACATCACAAGCTAGTTGCGGTTTAAAAGGGGGTTCTTTTTCAGTGCCCTGCTGAGCGCACAGATTGAATGTGAAACACTGGAATAAACTCAAATCAGCGCAGCATCGTGCCCTTCCGAAGGTGAATCGGGCTTATACGACCTCTCCGACGGTGGTTATTCCAGGGCTGGCGACGTTAATTACTATTTAACCCAGTTCCTGACGGGTTATTATCGGCCGTTCCTAAAGAAAATAGGGAAGACTTCCGAGGCAAGGTGTGTGTACTGCCGAATGGGGGACGATGATGTAGAGCACACATTCTTTATATGCCCAAAAAAGCAGCAGCTAAGGCAGGAATTGGTAGGAGTAATAGGTGATTTCAGCCCAGAAACAGTAATAGAAAAGATGATACAATCTACGGAGAACTGGAGTACAGTCAGCACGTATATCACTATGGTGCTCAAAGAGAAAGAAGTGAACAGAAGCTGGGAATTAGCCAGGGTAGAAGTAGTGAAGACCAGGAGGAACCATCACGAGGTCAAAAAGGGGATTGTCCCGAAGTAATGCCGAAAAGCAGTCCCGGGACAGTCCTAAAAGACGAGAGGAACGGTGTTTTTTAGTCGGTATGCCACGATGGAGACCCCGACACAAAGGGTGAGAGGGACACATCTTTTGATGTATACCCCCTCACTGTCAGTTCAGTAATGGGTTTTCCACCAACCAGAATTCGAAGATTCTTAATGGATGAGTTGATGCCTTCCTGGACCAGGGAGTGGGACGAAGCTCCCAAAAGCAAGCTTCCTCACAATTCTGTGGCTGTGTCCAACGAGGTAACTCACTTTGTAATTGGCCACATCACACGGTAAAAGTTCGACTTAACCTGCACTGAAACGGTGAGCTGGTACTTTGTAAGGAAATTTCCGAACAAGGTCTCTTGAACGGTGAGCCATAAACATTCTGCACGTCGACTCCAATCGTCCCGTCTGCTTGGAAGAGCAGTTCACGGTAGATAGATCCTCCTAAACCAATCAACCTTCTTACAAGAAGGTCGATCATTGGTAAATATATGAGACAGCATGTCCTCACTCAGGCAGTGGTAGAGTGGTTAGAAGGCAAGTACCAATTCTCAGCTCTCAGCCCCGCTACCGAGTCAGGCAGTAACGTTGTGATCTAAGCAGGCTGGAAACAGTGGAGAGTAATCAGGTGGTAATCTTCCATTTCAAAATCAATACCACGATTTGTGGAAGCCCATGGTTATTAGACACTGACACTATCTGCTGCCAAAGTACCGCTAGCCTGCCCCTCTGTTGAGGTTGGATTCATTTCGGCAGTGGTTCAGCATGCCAGCCCACGGGATTTTCGCAGAGTACTTAGGGTTACATACTGCATCAATGGGTCTTTGTTATTGTCCTGTGTGCTCGAAGGTGGGGGGAGAAGCTCAGTCCATGATGGCTTTCGTAAACAAATCAACTTTCTTTCGAGAAGGCGGCTCATTGATAAATTATCGAAACAAAACGTGGTGGCGGTGCTTGGCACACCAAAGCCCACTGGATTTGATCAGAGCTAGTACTCCAGTAATACTAAACTCTCGACATGTGAGATAATTAGGTAATTCGGGCACCAACTCATAGTTTCATGAAGCTGCTCCATATTTCAGCGCCTTAAGACGAACAGGAGAGAATAAGTTATTTTTATCATCTACCCAGTTGATTTGACATCCTACCAAGCACTCACCGTTGTTTCATGAAGCTATGCACCAGATTTCAGCTTCCTAAAGCAAACAGAAGAGACCATAGTTCATTTCCGAAAACTCTTGGGTACAACTCATACAGAACAATACTACTTTGTAAGTTTAATGGACTTCCAGAAACCTTGAGGTGAATCCTCCATTAGGGGAACGAACATAAGGGGTGCCCAAAAGCATAGATATGGTTAGGGATGGTTAGGGTTAGAAAGCTTAGATATGGGGGTTAGAAGTGTGGGTTATGCCCACACAGGAGATTAGTTTCGGTGCCTTTTAAAGTACAGTAAACAATTTACAATAATTGTTATTTTGGTGTTGTATTTTATGGTCTTGTATTGATAGAGAAATTAAGAAGTTGATAAAATATTTAGCTTTATCGCTTATCCAGCTGATCTGACGTCCTTTCCTTTTCTGGGACCTGCTGATCACATTGGAGCAATCCGTAGCGAAATTGGTTCAGCAGCTCTTTATAGAGGATTAACAGAAAAACAGTTATCTACACGGTGAAGCCATACTCCATAACCAACTTGGCAGAGGTTTTGAACTATTGTGCTGTTCGAATGTTTGTACCCTATAGGTTTTTATATCCATAAAATTCGGGCAGCAGCCCATAAATATTGTGTTTTGAATTACTGAATTAGTATCTATGCTTGGAATATGACCTTTATATGATTGACTGTTTTGTAGCAAAAACTAGAACTCGACGCTCGAGCCTCGCGAAAAACGAACGTGATGACGTGGATGGGGCTCGGCCTCATGTCCGTGCAGTTTGGGATCCTCGCTCGTCTCACTTGGTGGGAGTACTCCTGGGACATCATGGAGCCCGTCACGTACTTCGTAACCTACGGCACTGCCATGGCTGGCTACGCTTACTACGTTCTTACCAAACAGGTGACGTACAGTTTTTCAATGGGTACAGTTTTAAAATGTGTGGCGTTTTAGTATCAAATCCGAGTTTCGAAGTAGCATAGCTAAACGAAAATCTGGCGGGAAGCTAGGGAACTCCCATGTATTATCGTTCACTAATTGTTGACATGATCAACATTTAGAAAAATGAATGCGTTTTTGAAAATACTTGAACTTTACCAGCATTTCCACAGAATGTGCTAGAGGCTGTCAAATTTCAAGAAAATTGCTTCATTTAATCAGCTTTCCAGTAGTATGGTATGTGGCTCATTACGTCACAGAACGTAGTTGTCTTGAAGAAAAAAACGTCAACAAATCATATTTTGGGAACGAGCCGATGCGGAAAGAAAGGGTTTTAGACGTTTTGCTCCATTTTTGGCCAACTTTTGCCAAAAAAAATTACGTCGCTCTGCATATAACCGTTTACCGACTTCCGTCTTCAGGTTCTTCAACTTGATTTACATCTTACTTGCTGTAACAGCCCTCTCGTAATATTATAACTTGCGCCAAATAAACAGGAGTTGAGGAACATCAGGAACCCCTCGGAAGCAGGGGGGACCCTGAGCGTAGAGTAGTAGCACCACACCATAAATACCGAGAGAGACCGCTCCAGAACCACTTACCCAGTATTCCTCGTCCACGCTCTCAACCCTT
This sequence comes from Creontiades dilutus, assembly GCA_031894815.1. Classification (NCBI taxonomy): domain Eukaryota; kingdom Metazoa; phylum Arthropoda; class Insecta; order Hemiptera; family Miridae; genus Creontiades; species Creontiades dilutus. The sequence continues at coordinate 22,013 of JAVIWC010009651.1, read as the reverse complement.
ATCAACTGTCCTGTCATTCGCTCTCCCTATCAAGCAGTAAAGCACTCCTACCCTGCTGTTACAAGAGTTCATCCCACACATACAGATTCCTGAGGAGCTCTTTTGCGGGACCATTCTTTGTGGTGAGTTGAACAAGATAAAGGCAGAAGGCAAACTAGTCCTAGTTCTTACTTAGTACAAACACATTCTTGGGGCCCGTTTCCAAATGCTTCTGTGAGAAATAAAATTATACAGTAAAAACTATTTCGTCATTGATGATGCAGATTTCTATATCTCAAAGTTGTTAGTTGAAGGCTACTAGTTTCTCCCTTCTTTCCGAATAGCTATATCGAACTCCTGGAGCACCTTTCTGAAGTTGACACCGTTTCTGTGAAACTATTCGGCTGAGACCCGCTATTTTCATATTTGCACTCACAGATCCCAGGGCACCTTCTATGGCCGAACTGTTGACAAAACTTGAAATTAGCGAACGAGGCAGCTCTCATCCCTGTCACTAGTCCCTGGGACGCTCAAGCTGGATAGCTCGTCGAGAATAATGTAGCCTTCGTAAGGGGGCCTGGATTTTCGGTCGTTTGAAGTTTTAATAGCTAAATCGTTTAATTTTAATACGGTTTGGAAGGGTTATTACAGAATTACTTAATATACACGTACAAAGCTGTGGAACTCAACCATTCTCAATTTTCCACAATAGTGGTTCGTAGACGCTTTTTTTCCTCTTTGGGGCCCCGGAAATTTGGTACTGGACCCGGATTCTCTTTCTACAGCCATGCATTCGATTCATCGAAATACAGTTAGCACTTATATTTTAGAAAAATTAATATGGTAGAGCCAACCTGTGATCTATACTTGCCCAACATCCACTTTTAGAATCGAATTTGATTGGAATGTTACGATCCCCAGGAGTACGTGCTTCCGGACGTCAGAGACCGCCAACATCTCATCGACGTCCACAGGCGAGCGAACAAGATCGGCCTTAAACTCGACGAGTACAACCGGCTCAAGTCCAAAGTGACGCAGGTGGAGATGGACCTACAACGCCTGCGCGACCCGCTCAACCCCTTCATTCCCCCACCGACCTTCGTGTCGCCGGTAGACCCCCTCTCCACCAGCCTCTCCAAATTACAGAGGACCAAAGACGGCATACTAGCTTTTATAAACAACTTGAAGAGAAAATAGCCAACCAATCTCGGCCAACGACTTCCACGCGGTTTTCTTTAATATCCTCTTACTCTTTGGTATGAAGAAGGGAAACGAAAAAAAAAAAAAATGTGCTTATGAACTCGAGGAGGTTTTTTTTCTGTTTATTTTGTTAATCCGTTTTATTACGTCACTCAACAACCTATAAAACTCGAACCTCGGCAAAGGAGCCATTATTTCTTCGAGACGGATTAATATCAACTCACTGACCAAAAGGACTACTTAACTCTTGATTTTCTTGTATCATCTATCGGTCAGTACGATCACCATGATGAGACATTCAAAATCATCATGTGCAGGTTTATTAAAAAAAAAAAAAAAAAAAAGTTTACCCAATCCAAATTTTGATTCAAAATACTAACACACTAGTCATGAGAGGTATTTTCTTTATATTTTTTTTTTTTCAATTTTTCACACCACTGAGGAGTCATAATATGAATTCACCTGTAATTAAACTTTCGTCTACTCAAAAATCATTTTTTTGGTTCATATTCTTGACGAACCCTTTTTCCTTCAACACGTGATTTACTGATTTATGAACTGCTGATTTCAAATTGAAAATGATTTTTGGATTGTGTAAACACGTTCTGTTTGAAAGCAACCTGTAGCTTTCCTTACCTTCCTAGTCCTTGGGTAAGAACCATTAAAACAAACATCAAAAAAAAACAATTTTTTTTTTCAAAAAATTTAAAAAATATAAAAAAAATTGAATAAAATTATATATAAAAAATGCAATTTTAAACATCGAGAATTTAAAAAAAAGTCCTCTGTACTTTGGCTGATTAATATTTAAAGAATGAAATCTGATATACACACTTGTTTGTAATTGAAAAATTTTATTGGGCTTGTTAAAAATCTAAAATAGTATAACTATAGTGAAGCTACGTGATATAATATGAATGCATTAGCTGTTTATATTTAAAGAGAAAAAAAGTGAAAATTGATTTAGCACTAAAGTTTAAAAAAACTCATTGATGAATATTGATAGGAAAAACGAAATCAAATCTGTTAGTTCGGTCGTAGCTCGAAATTTTTGGCAAAAAACGGTATGAACTCCTTCGGTTCCTAGGTACCTACCAATCGAATGCATGCGGAATAACTTTGAAATATTCGTGAAATCCGGGAGTTGTACACATAATTTGTACCCGAACGTTAAAAACCACGCCATTGGAATTGTAGCTTCGACCCGAAATCTTTTATACATTCACATATGAACTATATGGCAAAATTAATTGCTATTTGGTTTCGTTTGAACGGTAATAGTTGTTACTGCCAGGAACAAAAAAACAAAAAACGTAGTGTTAAAATTTTGTGCTTGTAATTTTTATAAACTCAACACAAATTGAGCTGCCTTCTCCTTTAGGAAGTGTTAATATTGTAAATAATATGGTTAAAGATATTGTCACCCTTATTTTATCATGTTGTTAAAATTCTAATATTGAAATTTTATTTCTATATTGTCTAATTGGTGATAAAGTATAGTTGATATACATTTTAAAATCTTGAGCCGTTAATTTCGTTCACTCCAAAATCACTTCCAGTTGAATAGTACGGCTTGAAAATTGTCGCGATGGCCTACGATGTATTACGTTGGGATCACCGTCCCATATTGAGCGCATTTAACTGAAACGTGAACCCGTTTTTGGTTTATTATGAAAGGTATTGATTGATTAGGTGTTTACCTCTGTTTTTGCCATCATAATCGATGTTTTATGTGTAATTTTCTCCTTATTGGGTAACTTTTCTGCTGATTATGATGTCACCTTGAATTCAGCCTTTACGCGTGATGGATTGAAGATAAATTACGTCATTGAATTCATGTAGGAACAGTCCGTAGGAAGTTTTTCCGATCCACTGAGGAAGACGTATCGATGAAATATTTTTTCCCCATTTTCATGAGAACCCACTCCATTTATTTTCAAAATATCCAGAAAGTGGTATATCGTGTTGGTGTCCCACATGAAATCAATGTATTTCTGGTGGTTTTTTTACTTTTACATCCAAAATTGTATCAATGATTTCCATCTAGATATTGTTATGTAACTAGCTTTGTCTAGCACATAAACCACTGGCTCCAAGCTATAATTTACGAGCTTCCACTTAAATTATTTGTCCATTTCTGTTGAATTGTTGCATATCTCAGTTTCCAAATCCACGACGTACGAATGCAAGTTCCATACTCAACGCTACTTATAAGAATCGTATCTGTGTTTCTGTATCGATACCCTTTTTCCTTCACTTTCTTGTAAAAACTATGGAATTAATTCAGTGATGTTATATTTGTAAATACAGTAACCAACCCCCTCAACAAAACTGTAGGTGTATAGTCCCCCTTTAATGGATTCCAATGTGAATATTTAGTATGGTTAAAAATGAAAAAAAAAATGTATTATTTCCAATCCACTTTATTATTATAGTTGTTTGTGGTGCTTCGAAAATTATGCACCATTAAAATCAAGAGCTTCCTAATTTTAAAAGCACACATGATAATAATAACGACGAAAAATGAAGTTGATTCCTGAATCTAATTGCATGATAAAATCAAAAGCTTTTTCCCCCAGAAAAACTGTGTTTTACCGAATTTCTGCTTACTGGTAACTATTAGTACTCGTTCCTAACTGATCGTTCTCACAGTCCTGGTGTTTCTTGGATGTGTCACTGTACATGAGCCGTTCACGTTCGAAGATGTTTTCCTTTATTTTGTTGACAACAAACAACACTGAGGGATAACGGTGGAATTTCTGTTTTTGTTTACGATTGAATTCCGTTTTTCAGCGATGTGAACTGCAATATTTCCACTTCCATTGTGAACTGATTAGATCAACAAGGCCCTTACATAATTGACATTAGCGGTCTATCAATAATCTCAGACATGATAAAACGAGTAGGTCCTTAAACTTGTTTGGAAGTCAGGATTTATCATATGAATTTAGCCACATTCCACTAAGATAATGAAGAAAATACTGAAATAAAACGGGACGAAAAATCTAGAAAGTTAAAATAATTTGATTGTTATTGAAGTAGGTTACCCACCTTAAAATATCTGATTTAAAAAAATAAAATAATTTATAAAAGTTAAAAAAAAACTTAAAAATAAAATTTAAAAAAAAACTAAATAAATAACTAAAAATCGTAAAAAATAAATAAAATATAGAAAAGAAAAAAATATATATATCAAAAATTAATAAAAATGTAAAAAAAAAAAAAATAAAAATGGTTTATAATGATTGATATTGAATGGGTGGGTATCTGAGTTAATAAAAGGTTTTAAATGTTTTTTGAGGAAAATACAATGCGATACAAAATTTAAAAAGAAAATTCAGGTTTTCAATGATGTTTGGTGTTGGTGGTCAGAGAAGATAGGGCAGTTTCTTGAAAGACTTCTACCATCTACCTTCTTCAGGAAAATAAAAAAAAAAACATTAAACGAATAAATTAAACAAAAAAATATTCAAAAACCCTTAAAGAAATGAAACTAAAAAAAAAAAAAAAAAAAAAATGCATTAAAAAAAGAATTAGGTAGGTAGGTAGAAAGGGTTCTTACTTTGTTGTGAAATCGAACCTTAAAATAAATGGAGTGACCATAAACACTTTTATTAGACAGCACGTAAACTTGTTGAACCTACTTCACGAATTCTCCTCACTTCCAACTCTATATCAACGAAATTCGGAATGAAACCATGCAAAAAAAAACTCTCTAAAATTATAAATCGGGTAACAAAATACAACAATCAACCCAATGAGGTTTAGGTCTCTAACTATAAATTATCCAATTCAGAATAAATTTTTCACCATTATTGATCAAAAAGGAACACTTAAATACTTGATAATATAATAAACTTTGAAGCTGTGCATTTTTAAATTTATAAACAAAAAAAGTTTTAAAAACTAATGAACTTTATTTAAAAAAAAAAAAAAAAAACTTTAGAAAAAGGAGTGTGACGAACCCCAGTCAAGATGGTTCTGGGAGTTGTTCATTCTCACAAAAAAATAATAATAAAGCTATAAAACACACGAAAAACACAAAAATTTATGGAGAGAAGATATTAAACATGAAAAACAGTGACTGTTACAAGGTCCCAAAGTTTTAGTCTTGAAAAATGGAAAAATATACATTAAAAGATGAATACAAAATAAAATTTAATGTAAAAACAAATTAAAAAAGAATAAATTTGAATTTAAAATAGCGTCAAACTTACGAGTTTAATATTTTAATAACTACGTAAAACTTGAAAAGTTGTGTTCCATCAATTAGACAGACAGAATATTATTATTTATTTTTACAAAGATTCAAATTATTATTCATTTTCAATAAAGAAAAGTTGAATATGCAAACCAATGAGGTTTAATTTTCTGACTAAAAATTATGAAAAAATATATATCAAAAATAAATTGTAATTGTCGATTGGAATTAATAATACAATTAAAATTTATAAATAAAAAATATTTATAAAAAAAAACTTTTAAAAAAGGATTATGATGAACCCCAGTTAAGTTCTTCACTTTCACAAAAAATTATAATTAAAACTACTAATGAAAAAAAGGGAGAGAAGACGTTAAACATGACATAAATTGTTATGAGATTCCAAAGTTGGATTCTTAAAAAAGTGAAAAACATACATAAAGAACAAAAAAAATCATAAATTTGAATTTAAAATTGCATTAAAGTTACGAGTTCACTATATTAACAATTAAAGGGAAAAGTTGCACACACGTGTGTTCCATCAATTGAGGCAGAATCCAAAATCAATAATGTTATTTACCATTATAGTTTATCGCGTCGCTAAATGTTTGAATAATAAAGGATCGAAGTTCTTTCAACCTGAAGATCAAATTTGAGATGTCACAGACCGCCGTTATCCCTTATTGTTCCCGCTGCCATGAGCATTTTGTTTATGGTAGGTATCATTCTTTTAATTTTCTTCTCGTTTCTATCAAAATCGACAAGGAAAGTCTCACGTCGGCCTCTCAGGATGCCAAGTTGTAAGCCCCGACTTACGCCTTTACTATCCGAAATAGTTTCTAAGTCACATATCAAAAACACCAATTTCGAACGCAGATATATTGTCATTGAAACGAAGAAAGCACTGTAACGCTAATGAATCATTATAAGCGTTTTCTTTATTAATTTTATCAATTCATCCAACCAATCAATATTTCTGTTGTATCCAAAAAGACTATGAGAAGGCTTTTTCAACAGTTTTTCGTGTAAACTTGTATTTTTCTTCAAAGTTCACAACTTAGTTTTCAAGTAGGAAAAAATCAAAATCCACTTTAACTTCAAAAAACCAAACAATTATTCCTCTTGCATTCTCTGCTAATGATTCAATTTTTACCTTTTAAACGAATTGTAATTAGAGCCTCTTCATGATTCATGATGATGTGTGCCATCATTAACATATGATTGAAGAAGGATTATAATTAGTCGGGGTCCTAGAATAAACGCCCTTTAACAAAATTAATATTGATTTAATAATCTTAAAAACTATCTAACGAATTACTATCACCATTATGATAAAGTATAATTAAATACACGTCCTTCCTCTATGTATTACCTTTTTCAGCATATTAAATCTAGAAACGTTTCTACGCTACCTAATAATGATAATTTTTCCTAATTCACAATATTAAAAAAAAAAATGTTTTCATCCCCAATGACTACAGTATTAACGCTTTTTAATGAATTTACTGTGTTCTCTGCATACAGAATAATGTAGTTTTTTTAATGTTAATTTTAACGATGGTTTATAGTTATCTTTAAAGAAGACTGATCACAATAATAGGAAAATATTAGGAGTCCATGTATTCCCCTTCATTATACAAAAAATGTTGTTTCCCACGAATCCACTCTGTTTCATGAATCTCATAATCTACATTTTCAAAAAAAGAAAACACTAATGTAATAAAACAAAATCGGTATTCGTAGGTATGGTTTCTGCACAACTTCCAAGACCGCGTGATGGCGTGGAAGTTTAAATTAGGTACAATACATTCTTGAAAAATCGTTATACCTTGACGAATGAAAGTGTTTGTATTATGTTAACACCTTGTTAATATCAGGCATGACAATTTATAATGCCCCTCTACTTGTCAGATTGATTTGATTACTGCATTGTTAACTAAAATTTCTTGATTCAATATTTATATTGTAAATTAGTAAGTACTTCATGAAATTTTGTTTATTAAGTTGAAGCGAATTAACCGGAAAAATTGTACTTAATTGAAAACAAGATGACATGAAATTGCAAAATAAATCTCACTGCATTTATTCGGTTTGTTTAATTTTCAGAGCCTTATTTCTACAGACTGTACCGGTAGTTTTTAGATAGGCGGATCACTAAATTGTAATTATATGGTAAACAATGTGGAAAAAACAAGGGATTCAATAATAATCAGAAGGATCTCCCTGTTACAGTCCACCAAACTTTCCTTCAACAAGGATGGGAGATGAAGTCATTTGTACCACAGAAAAAACTGCCTTTATTCCGAACATGCGGGTGGTGACGCGTTTTTCGGAATTGCCGTTGGAAAGCGCATTAGATTTCCAATCAGATAGGCTACTAACCTAGTAATCTTGTATCTAGTGTGATGGATATGGTTAGTTGGTCCTTCCCGATCTTAAAATCCGACGCCTTGGGGGATGGAGCAGACGTTTTCAAGCGTCTGGGGTCATCCCCTCAGCGTGGCGAAGCACCAAAATCCGTATCCGCCTCAAAGGAAAGGGCTATTATACTAATCCATCACCTCACAGAAGTTAGCGTATTTCTAGTTCAAATAAGTTCCTAGTAAGTAGTATTTAAGTTTTTTTGTCAAAGGAGATTCAGAGCGATTTACACTAATAACATCATCAAAGTCTCAATTCGCGTCCATACTATGCCGAAAGAGGTTGATCGGCCTCTTCGGGTCGGCATCGCGTCCACACGGCGAAAGTAGTGTGGACGGGGAGATCGCCCTCAGTCAGCTTGTAGCCTCCAAAGAGTCGTGTAATTTTCATTTTGGTGACAAATTAGTGGAATTATTATTAGTAGGTAGTGAATAATAATGAGTGAGGACGATCGAATTCTCGCAGCTACCGCTGCAATTCTGATTGGAGTTACTGCTGAAAGTCGTCGCAGCCGCCCTCGAAGTTTTTGGGTTCGTCCATCCATAAAAAATGGAAGGAAAAAATACAACGCCAACGAATTTATGAAAGATTTGATATTTTATGAGGAGGAAGCATTAAATTACGAGTATAGAAACGACGTGGGCTTTGCCAAATTTTTCCGGATGGAATGGGGTGACTTCGAGAATTCGCTAAGCATGGTAGGCCCCAAAATTGATAGAAGAAACACCACCTTCAGGGAAGCAATTCCAGCAAGTGTACGCCTTGCAGTTACACTTCGGTTTCAAGCTGCTGGAGACTCCTACCATTCACTGATGTATACCATGAAAGTACCCGACCCGACTGAGGGTGATCGGCACGTCCAGACTATTCATGCGGATCCTCAATCTTTGAACCGGACCGACACAAGTCGGTTTGGGATCGCCCTCGTTCGGGTCGCCTTCCGCAAAGTCGGCACGCGTCCACACTTGTTCACCTTTGCGGATCCTACGAGGGTGCCCACCCCCTTCGGCATAGTGTGGACGCGGCTTAAGGAAAGCAATTGTTTAAAATTTAGTTTTTGAATGAAAAATGTCGATTTTTACCATGTAAAAGACGTTTCTCACCCAAAATTGATCAGCTAAAAAATTAGTTTGGCATCGGAAGTACCTACCTATCTTTTTCGCTGAAGCGACTGGTGTCTGTTTTGACACACTTGACTCCCGGGCGGCATCCACGAGATCACTTGACTCCCGCAAGTTGCAAAAACGAAATAGACACTTGACTCCCGAAATTTGAAATTCAAAATGCAATATTTGCCACATTATTGCATACTGGTCATTATCAAATTTTCATCTTCAGTTTCAAGTATAAATATTCTTGTTTCTTAGAAGCGAACCATGCAGTTGAAATGATGCTTGAGGGAAAATAAAATTAGTTTTTGCCAAAGGATATAGGTTTTTTTGAATCGGTACTTATTCTTGCAAGTGGTTTCTCGTTTTTATTCGTGGATCTAGGGAAATCAATCATACCTGGGAAAAGAGGAAATCTACATAATGCTGTCAGAAATCATAAGAATTTCTATGATTATTGCGATCATTTCATTCGATGAAAGCCAAGCGAGAAAAGCACGGTTGGCAGGAGGGCAGCCGGCTCAAATAGGTGATTTCCCCTATTTGATTGCTTCAATCCACCCCGAGGTTAGTAATTTTGGTTACCTACTACTTTGATCAAGAAACTACAAACTAAACTCGATTAGACACTGTAATTATTGCATTTGACCAGTACGTTAGTTTATTTACAGGACTTGAAATTTTAACGAACTCTCCCGACAACTCAGTCATATCAGGCGACATTAGATACCTTATTAGGTACCTTACATGATTGACAGAAAAAATTCTAGTCATGTTGTTTCAAGGCTTTTGTTTCTTGATAATCAATAATCTTGGTGTATTGGACAATATTTATTTATCCAAGAGTTTACGTTTTCTCATTTGTGGAATGAATGCAGCGACATGAATATCTGTATTTCTGCTGTTTGAAAGGATTTCCATATTTTAAATACTATAAGGTAGATGGCTACTAGCTAGGAAAGCTAGGTGGTTTTAGGTAGATAAGTAATCAGGTTAGCACATTGCATAAAACACATCCCATTTTATATAGAAACTATGTAAATGTAAATATGTAAGAAAAAGTAATAATTTCCTTTAGACAGGAAACTGAATTCTTCGTTGCAAATTCAAAGTCATGTTGGGATTTCCCAGTGTCGATTTTGTTCTAAAAGCAGTTAGTAAATTGCCCAAAATACCTTCGCCTCTCGGACCTGAAAAATGTGGTCTGAACCTAATATAATTGCATGAATAAAACCCACAAACACCATCAATAATTTCAAGACATTAAGTTTATCGAACTGGTGCTATATAGTATGCGCCCCACATCCCTCCGGCGCCCCACAACCCTTGGTTTCTATGGTAGTATGCGCCCCACAGTGCTATGCAAAATATATTGTCGAGAAAAAGGTTCTCGTACGTAGGAAGCTTTGTGGAAGGTACTTACAAGAAATCCTCATTGAAAGGTGATTCGTCGAGGCTCTATCACAGTTCAGGGTCGGTATACTTCTTTCACGTCCTTCAGGAATGCGACGAACAGGTCTGCAGCATTCTACCCCGATTACGCCTACCAGCAAACCGGGATTCGTCAATTTGAATAGGGTGGTCGCAAGTGCCTATCATTTGCGGACGTTTGTGACGTTTGTGGACGATTGAGGAACAAACTTCACGACGCATATTGGACCAGTCCGTGATGGTCTTGGTTGATTTTTCGGTCAAATCAGCGGTGGTGGTAAGCGATAGGTCAAGAACAAACATAAACACAGAGCATTTTTGTGTAAGTAGGTACCTAGTTCGTTTGAGAAGTTTCGGTCGACTGAAGGACAAGATGGGATAGGTTGATCATAATGGAACATTCGACTTTGTTCTAGCGATAAGCCGGTTGTCTTGCGACAGTTGTCTAAGATGAAACACATCTTCGCGATTATGTGCGAAACAAACACCGCTGAGGGGCACATTGCGAGTACGTAAGTGTGGGGCGCGTACTAATAGAGAAACGCGACTGTGGGGCGCATACTAATATAGCAACCACCAAGGGAAACGTATCTGTTCGTAACTTTCATATACTTGAGGATTGCGTTTTTTCTTTAGTCATTTGACAAATTTTAGTGACCAATTGCATAAAAATCTGGTCACGATTGTGCTGAGTGGACATATCAACCTTCTTCGTAGCATTCGATCTCCCCACCAGAAATGCGCGATTACCTTTTCAGATCAGATGTACGGCAAGCCTTATAAATCCTTCTTGGATACTTGGTGCGGCACATTGCTATATCGTGGAGAGCGAGAAAGTGCACCCTAGAGACGTGATGCTCATCGCTGGGATAGTTGACTTCAACGACACCAAACTCCCGACTAGCCAAGTTCGGAGAGCGAAGGCTATAAATATTCATCCGAATTTCGAGGTAATTTTTTCCCTGCTTTTTACAATGATATTTCACAAGAATAGCAATAATACAACAACTGAGCATAGACCCATCAAGTTAACTTATACTGTTACATTAATTAACCATTTGTTGAGTTGATAGCTCATTGGCGATACCGTAGGTAGCACTCATTCACTATGTTGAATCACTTATCGAGTGAAATCACAAGAGGTGCGGGAATTTTTTCCTATCAAGCAGCCGAATAACGTTGCTGTTGTCTACAAGATTAAGGCTTCAGGTTTCATGTGAGCATGAAGTCGCTGTTCTTGTTTGATTGCAAGCTGTTCAATCACTTCACTTACTGTTTCCGAATTAAGGCCCTCATAAAGGTCCCCATTACGAGTGTACCATGGGCCATCTACGGTAAACTCGTTAGCACTTTATCCTGAATCATCTTTCTACGTCCATACTGATTTCAGAACTTGGTTGTATATTAGCAGTTGATATCCTATGGAAACCTCTGAATGCCTACAGAGTAACCAAAACAGTCAACGAAACTTAATCTGCATTTCTTCCTTTTTATTTTGAACGTGCTCTATCCATTTTAGTTTGGTGTCAAGAGCCATTCCCAAGCATTTAGCGGTGTTAGCTGTGGACATTGCTGGTTCATTCATTATTATTGACACGGCAGTTATTCGTTTGTTTGTGAAGTTGATGTGAGACGATTTTAGCTCATTCAGTTTGAGCCGTCATTTTTTGGTCCATTCACATCCCTACTTCATTAACGGTACGCTGTAGTTTTGAAGTTGCTTCTTAACCAATTGCAACGGATTCACCAACTGCCAAAAGTGCTATATCTTCCATAAAAGTTGCAATGATTGTGTTTTTGTCGCTTGGTACATCGCTCGTGCACAGAAGACAAAGCAGTGGCCCGAAAACACTTCCTTGAGAAACTTCTGTCCTAATTTCTTTTAGGCTACAGCATACCTTACGCTCTACTGCAAAATATCTTTCAAGGTGATTGAATCGAAAAGAACTGATGGCATCTTGTACAAATGAGGGATTCCCTAAATTACCAATAGATCATATTGGTACCTGAATCAATAGCTTTAAAAACACAGCAGCAGAAAACAGAACTGAAAACAATATAAACAGGAATCGGACTGAGCAATACGTGAAAATAGATATAAGTGTGCTCATTGTCTTGATTTTTGAGCACTAAAAATGGTCAACCTCAAAGGTCCTCCACAAATCAAACTGGGAATCTTCTGGAATTTCACCTTTAGTATGGTCGCCCTTGGGATGTGCGGTTCTGAATGCTGCATGTGTGCTCATCAAAACTGCACTACTCACGGAGCCTGGTGTCAGTGCTAGTTTAGGGGTGTTTGATTCAATTAGGTATCTAAGGAAAAGTCGGCAATCAAGCTGAATAAAGACTATAATTAACAACTTCGTCTTAATCCCAATTATCTATCAATTAACCCTAAACTAAAGTCTCTCTTTATGTGGTACCTTAACGTCGAGAACGATGGGGCGACAGCTTGTTCCGAACGCGAGGGGGACTGCTTTGAGCACTGGATACTACGACGGGGCTGTTCGTCTTAGGAGTCGTGGATGTGGTAGGAATTGTTGAAACAATTCGCTGTTGTTTCCTACCACAGCTTTCTCCGGGCTAAATTTTGTGCAGTTCCCTGCTTCCTAAGAAAACTCCTCCGTCTTCAATTTCCCGGGGGAAGGCCGCCTCGAGCCAGGTGGAGGGGACACTGGACGCTCGCTTCCTTTCCGTGGACCCGACATTGGGGAGGTCTATTTTGCGCTTTGCTTTAAATAGTGTAATCCGGTCTTCTGTCATTAGATAACTCACTCTTCAAATAACGACAGAGGGATTTCGAAATCCGTGAGACTTTGCTCCTACCAGTAGCAGTTCCTGACCTTAACCAAACAATTGAAAATATGACGACCGGAACAATCCAAAATCTTCGAACCTTCTTATCACAAAGTTAATTTTCTGGTAGATTCAGAACATTAAAATGCAACCTCTATTTTGCTTTTCAGGAAATAAAAATCTCCGGTGCTGATCTCAGTCTGGTCAACGTTGCAAACCCCTATGAGCTGAACCACTACGTGGACGTCATTCCAGTTTCAGGAGACCCTTTTCTCCTCAACTCGGATGTTCAGTGTACCGCTAGTGGATGGGGTAACTCTTACAATATTCAATGTTTTGGTTATCTAACATTGAAGAGAGCATACATGCTTCATAATAATGCTTCAATAGACGTGTACCTCCTAATTTTAGCAAATTTTTGATGTACCAAAGATATTTCTGCAATGACTTGAAATTCCGAAAATTCCGTATTGCGTATTTTAAACGATTCCTGGAGTTCAATGCTTTCTCATTAATTTACCAATCTAGGTGATACTTTGACTTGGAATTGAGATTTTAAAACTTCTTTCCCATAAAAAAATCCAATTTTCCAACAGAGAAAATGAGTTTATTGTCCACCACTCCACCACTTTTTGGGCACGAAAAATGGTTACATTTTTAAACAATTACTTAAACTTAAAAAAGGTTAGTTCCATCCATTTTTTAACCATTTTTATTTGTTTTTTTGCCAATTTTTTAGAAAGTTGCAGAATACACGTTTTAAAAAAGTGTTTCTTCTGAAAATCTGTGAAATCAACCAAAACTGCATAACAACGTTGAAATTCGTAAAAGTTGTTGATTTAAATTTGGTAAGGCTGATTATGGTTTATTTTACTAAGTAAGTAATATAAGTTCAAGTCTTGAACAATAATTGTTTTATTTAATTATTTAAAAGGTTGCAAGCAGAAGCAACCTTTTGTACAGTAAGAACCTGCTTAAGGATGAATACCCGTAAAATACGTCAATAAACTTTGTTAATTTTTATTTATTTTTTTAGTTGAAAAAAGGGCAATTTTAGGATGAGGACTGTGGGGTAGTTGTGTAATCCTCAAAAACGTTGCAACATTTTCATAAAAACAAATGTTAGCCTTCTTCGACCTATTTCTGTAATTCGCAACTTGAAACTTTTCAAGATTGCCTTTTAGAGAATTAGAAAACTAATGTAGTTTTTTTGTTGGAATCTGGCACCAGGAGATACAAGTACGAGTAAGACGAACACGCATTTACACAAACTGAGTGTGGTCGCCGTTCAGTCAAAAGCTGTTTGTCACGGTTTGTCCACCAAAGAGCGGAAGAACATGCTCTGCCTCAGGAGTGACAACGGTAAAGGGCTCTGCGATGGCGACAGTGGGGGCCCGCTCATTTGTAAAAGTAAGTAAAAGTGTTCAATGGATACTTCTTCAGTTCCGTAACTTCTATCTTTTTAACCCTTAGCAGTTTGTTGCGTATCAAATAGTGTTTATATCGATATCAGGGTAGTACAGCTTTCAACACCACTGAGAAAAAGACGAAATATTTGACATTTTGCACCAAAGAAGGTTACAGTTGTTTGTCAACCATTTGACTCAACACCAGAAAAGCAGAAACTGAAGACATTCACGGTTTTACGGTTATACATAGGAATTTTTAAAAATGACCCTTAACTAAAATTAAGGATATAGAAAAACGTCCTCGGAAAAAAAGATTACTGTAGGGGTTGGAAAAAAAGGGTAGAGTTTCAACGAGGACAAATGTGGACGGAACTCAATCTGAACTGGGAAAATGTTTTGAATCAAACTGGGGAATGTTTTGATAGTTGATAAGCCTTGAATTTATTCGTGAGAGTAACCACGGTATATAAATAGTTGACATATACTGTATGTGTACACAATTTCGAGGTCAGCTGAATCACAAAGGGAGCTCTGAATTGGGCAGTTTCTGAATAGAAATACCAGATTGACTAAATCAGATGTTGGGCTCTCGGGGTAATTTGAACCGAAATTGAGCTCTTTCATCGGTTGATTCACAAATGAAGCCTGATTTAAGTCAATACGTCTCGTCAGAAACCTAATTAATTTAATGGGTTAACAAATATGATCAGAACTATAATCGGTATGTATGGTATGGATCGGCGGAGCTATTAAGTACGTACAGGTCAGTTTACAATTCTGGATAGCTATGTATAAATACCAGCTTCTATGTCCAAATTTTACCTTGAAAACCGCTCAAACCATTATTTAAAAAATAAGTTGGAACAAGACGAAAAATCACATGAAAAAATGAAAAGATAAACTTAACGTATTTTCTCCGCATCCGTCGACAAAAAACCGCTAGAGTTTCGAAAAGGAACTTAAGAAGAGGAAACTTTAAGAGGGGACCTATGCCTGGTGGCCGAATATTCCTTTCAAAGTGCCCCTGGGTGTCCTTGCCTCAAGCACCCCCACATACCCTACTCCTGGACCTTCCTCCACTATCCTTAAGTATTTCTAGATATTGAAATCAGAAAAGTAATTAAGTACAAATCGAGTGATCTAGCGACTCAGCCACCAGGCTTATATCAGGTACAAGTACCTAGATTATAATTGTAAGCCTTCATATTTGTGGGTTGGTGGTTAAATCCACCAACTATCCAAAATAGTATCAAAGGACACCACTTGTTATAGTTGCTGGAACTCTTCCAATCCTTTAGGATAATCATGTACATGGACCATGACAGACCAACTGTCAAACTATTGTGGGATATATCCACCTCGTGTAACACGATGTCCTTGTGTACCAGATGAGTTGTACGGAGTCGCCCATCAAGTTTACATCGAGCGCTACAAATACCGCGGCCCGTCGGACATGGACTGCGGCTCGAAAAACATCGTGCACACGTACATGTTCACCTGCCCGTATCTCAACTGGATCCGCGCTCACGTCAAGAACGCTCCCCCCAAACCGGAAAGGTGTTTCAAACTGGTGGACAACGCTACGAGCAACAACGACAACATCATAAATAGACAAATAAAACAAACATTTGGAAAGTAAAATTCAGTCTTTATCAATGGCGTTAGACCACCATCCTCCAGATCCACGATATGAACGTAAAGGCATACGATCTTAATCTTAATAAAATGGAGCAGTTCAGTCAGGGCACTAGGTTAGAACATATCTGGTTATCTACCCACACATGCCACGTATCAGCTCTTATAGGATCGAATGGCTCACGAAACGTTGCAAATTACTTAAAAAGAAGTTCATTATTTCCCCATTAGATAGCCCTTCTACGTAATCGACTGACCTATGTAGTTATATTAGACGTACGGTAAATATGTCAAACTTTACACCGAGATTCACCTACTTTTTTTCTAATCTTATGTCTTTGGATGAAAAGATTGTTCGAAATGGTTAACTTTAATTCCATATACTGATGTGTAGAATACATTCCATGCATCAAATGTATTTTATATTAGTTAAATATATATTTTTTAATTTAACAAATTTTGGGGAAATGTTATTTGTGTCAAACATTACTCCAGTGAGCAACCTATATGTCTTCCACAAAAGTCAATATTTAGGAAAAGTTATACACATTTACGGTAGTATCGTAATAATCAACATTCAGGATTTAAATACTTGAGGTACCGCCAGCAACGCGATCTACCTCAGGCCTCCCGTTGAACTGGCTCTCCAGCCCGATTAATTTATCAAAAAATCTAAATCTCAAAAATTTGTTGTGTAAGAGGGAAGATTTTTGTTGGAGTAAGATAGAGATTAGTTCCTTGAATTGAATGAGACCACCCAGATTGCTGTACGATCGTTTGTCCGCTCGCCATTTGAAAAACCTCATCTTCGTTTAATGAGAATCGGTCATCTACGTTCAGATAGGCGGCTGAAGAGGAGAGCCCGTTCAACGGGAGGTCTGAGATTGATAGCGTGGCTGGCGGAAGCTCAAGTATTTTCATCTTGAATGCAATTGCAAATTATGGAGGTGTCGAGTTTGGATAATGTACCACAGACTACGTCCAGTATGGATAGATAAGTGATTCACGAGGAAGGGCTATCTAATAAACTTATATGTATGATTTTATTTTTAATATACTGATCACGATCAGCTGTATAGCTTCCTAGCATGCAGAGTATTGCCGCATGCTCTTCGTGGAAGCCTTGCTTGTAACTAATTGCAACTTGCTGTAAAAGTTCTACAAATTTGTTCACTTCAAAATCACAAATTCACGTTCACAAAAAATTGTGAAAAGTTCTACAAATTTTTGGGAAAACCTTAAAACAACTGGATTTTTTAATTACAATACATGAAAGACCTGCAGTCGGCCCGGATTATTATTCGGGACGACTAAAACAACATTTCATGAGGAAAAATCGGAAAACTCTGGATATTTTCCCGAAAAAACCTCAATAACTCCATGTCAACCCCTGTCGACATTCCAGTTATATGACGATTTCCGAAGAATTTTCTCGAACAATAAGTAATCCGGGTTGATTGCAGCTTTTGACCGGGAAAGCAGGAATGTCCCTTTCCTTTCATTGAAAAAAGAAATGAAATTACCAACAAATATGCTATCTACCCATGAAATAAGGTAGATTCGATTGTTTTAACCTTGAAAAGGTTTTTGCGATGGGACCCCACGCCGAAAAGCGACAGGGAAAAGTGAGATAAAAGTAGTGCGTATTATCATAATGATTTTCACTTACAACCGATCGTTGCTAAGGAAATTTGTTTTCGCCATTTTTCATCGCACAAAAATTGTTCACCACTTTCTGGGAAACTGTGAATTTATTTGACACCAGACCACATCCCACGCTGCCAATTTTCCCCTCCTTACATCCCGGAGAACCATTGGTTACGAGTTCGTTTTGTTTCAGTTACAACCGATCGTTGTTAAGGTACACATTTTGTGCACGTTTTATTCTCTCCTGAAAATTTGTTGCTCAGGCACTTAAGTCGTTTTGCCACTGGCACCATTCAATTGGTGAGTCACCTCACAACATAATCGCGCGGACCCCTGGAGCCTAAGTCTCGTGGACTCCTTGGCTTGGGCAACCATCCTGAATATTCTCGGATTCCCCAAATCGTTTTGGGGTCTCTGGAAAGATTCAGGATTGATTGGAAAAGTTCTAGGCCAGTTACCGGGGTCAGATCTTTGATAATACGATACAATGAGAGTTACGAAAAGGTATCTTATATAATCCAGTGAGAGAGAGAGAGAGAGCAAAAACCTTTTCAAGGTACATCACATTATATCAATTAGGCTTGAAGCCCAAATCATCCGGGGGTGCAGAGGGGAATCCCCCCCCCGAGTTTTTGGCTTAGTTTTCATATTTCACACCTCTATTTTCCAAGGATACTTACTCACGCCCCTAGTATCTATTACTCTATTTTCCATTGCAAACCCCATCATTCATATCGCAGACCTTATTCATCAAAGCAACCACCCTAACCTCATTAAATCTGACGCCACCCATTAACATATGCTCTCTCTCACACGGCTACCCACTATTAAACCCCCTCTCATATTTGGCTACGAAATTTTCCACATCTATTTTCCACAGCTACCGTCCTTCACACCATCAAATTTTCCACTTCACCTTCTATTTCCACTGCACACCCTTTCCCATCTTACTTCGCTTTTTGCTTCCGAGTCTACTAAAGTAGCGGAAGCATTGTTTTCACTTTCGGAATGTGAAAATTTTTTTGTCTCCAAAATCAAAAATTCCACTCGCATTTTGCGTTTTAGACCTTTCTGAACAATTTTGGTTCCTGTGTGTCTGTCTGTGTGTCTGTCTGTCTGTCTGTCTGTCTGTCTGTCAGCAAATCCTTGTTACGGGCAAAACTACACGAAGTTATTGTCCGATTTTGATGAAATTTTCAGGGATTGTGCGGGTTGGGGTGTAGATGGTCCCCTATAGGTTTCGTGACCCCCGGATCAATAGTAGCCTCTGCGCATGCGCAAACGTGAAATCCTTGTTACGCGCATAACTCTGGGAGTTCTTGACCAATTTCGATGACATTTTCAGGGATTGTTTGGTTTGATGTGTAGATGGTCCCCTATGAGTTTCATGATCTCCTGATTAATAGTAGCCTCTGCGCATGCGCACACGTGAAATCCTTGTTACGCGCATAACTCCGAGAGTTCTTGACCAATTTTGATGAAATTTTCAGGGATTGTTTGGTTTGATGTGTACATGGTCCCCTATAGGTTTCATGACCCCCGCATCAATAGTAGCCTCTGCGCATGCGCAAACGTGAAATCCTTGTTATGCGCAAACTTACGCGCATAACTGCGGGAGTTCTTGACCAATTTCGATGAAATTTTCAGGGATTGTGCGGGTTGGGGTCCCCTGGATCAATAAATCATAACGTGAAATCTTCCGAGAGTTCTTGACCAATTTCAATGAAATTTTCAGGGATTGTGCGGGTTGGGGGTCCCCTATAGGTTTCATGACCCCCGGATCAATAATAGCCTCTGCGCATGCGCAAACGTGAAATCTTTGTTACGCACATAACTGCGGGAGTTCTTGACCAATTTCTATGAAATTTTCAGGGATTGTGCGGGTTAGGGGTCCCCTATAGGTTTCATGACCCCCGGATCAATGGTAGCCTCTGCGCATGCGCAAACGTGAAATCTTTGTTACGCGCATAACTCCGGGAGTTCTTGACCAATTTCGATGAAATTTTCAGGGATTGTGCGGGTTAGTTTATAGATGGTCCCCTATGAGTTTCATGACCCCCGGATCAATAGCAGCCTCTGCGCATGCGCAAACGTGAAATCCTTGCCACAAGCATAACACCGGGAGTTCTTGACCGATTTCGATGAAATTTTCAGGGATTGTTCGGACTTAATAGGTATATTTTATAGTTTGTTCAATAGTTGAACATGCCTACCTTTATTTTCTCAAATTACGCTCCTGCATAACAATAAATTTACCCTAATTCAACATTTACTTCGCCTAATTGAACGAAGTTCTTTAGTCAATAATAATTTTCAATGATCTATACAGTCATGTTATGGATACGAGGAAGCTATGTGCCACACCCACTTGGCAGAGGTTTTTTTTTTTTTTTTTTCAGAACACCCACCTTCACCTCTATTTTTCATCTGAACTCTCCCTCCTCCCCATCCAATCTAGCTCTACAGTTGCCGAAGCAACCCTCCTCTTAGTCATCAAATACAGCTATTTTTCCTTCTCCCTTCTGGCGACTTCATTTCCATAGCAAACAGGGCAATGGAACTGTCCGTCAGGCCGCAAAAGCCAGCTTTCAGTACAATATTGGCGATTTGTCGGAACATAGCAGCAGTAATTGCAAAACCTGCAGGATCTGACACTAAACCCATACTAGCCACTCCCTCACCACATTTCAAGAAACAATGGTAGTTAATGAACACAAGTAAGCTTAGATGGTGGTCAGTGTTTATACGGAGGTTAGTGTTCTCTTTACTTGAGGCGGCCATACACGACGGATCCTTTTGGCTCGGAGCCGTTAGCTCGAGTCCATTTCGCCTCGGGCCAAAACTTTAGGGTCCCACACGGCAGAGCCAGTCTACTCTAGTGACCGAGCCAGTTGTGATATTGTTGGTTTGGGAGTAGTTTGGGAGCTTATGCGGTACACTCATAGAATCGCCAGAAGAAGCGAACCCCATTTTGTGCACAGACATTCACAACGCTCAGGGTATAGCTATGAAAACTGGAAGAAGGCGGCTGCGTCTCGGAAGGCGAAATTCGTCTGCCGACCATGCAAAGCGCGCAAACCGACTTCCGACCCGGCGATAACCCCCTTGGCTGAAAGCGTAACGCAGATGATTCAGCTAATGCAAACGCAAATAGCGGCAAATCAAAAAAACGTCTGCCAAGTGGGTGTGGCACATAGCTTCCTCGTATCCATAACATGACTGTATAGATCATTGACAATTATTATTGACTAAAGAAGTTCGTTCAATTAGGCGATGTAAATATTGAATTAGGGTAAATTTATTGTTATGCAGGAGCATAACTTGAGAAAATAAAGGTAGGCATGTTCAACTACTGAACAAACTATAAAATATACCTAATAATAAAAATTGACATAAAATGTATACATCGTTCAATGATGGTTCATTATGGTTCGATCGAAGCTCGAGGCTAAAACTTTATTTTCTCTCTATTACTCACGAGGACCATCTTTACATCAGTCCGAACAATCCCTGAAAATTTCATCAAAATCAGTCATGAACTCCCGGAGTTATGCATGTAACAAGGATTTCACGTTTGCAGATGCGCAGAGGCTACTATTGATCCGGGGACCATGAAACTTATAGGGGATCATCTACACATCAAACCGAACAATCCCTGAAAATTTCATCGAAATTGGTCAAGAACTCCCGGAGTTATGTGCGTAACAAGGATTTCACGTTTGCGCATGCGCAGAGGATACTATTGATTCGGGGGTCATGAAACCTATAGGGGACCATCTACACCCCAACCCGCACAATCCCTGAAAATGTTATCAAAATCGGACTATAACTTCGTGTAGTTTTGCCCGTAACAAGGATTTGCTGACAGACAGACAGACACACAGACAGACACGGAACCAAAATTGTTCAGAAAGGTCTAAAACGCAAAATGCGAGTGGAATTTTTGATTTTGGAGACAAAAAAAATTTTCACATTCCGGAAGTGAAAACAATGCTTCTGCTACCTTGGTAGACTCGGAAGCAAAAGGAAAAACGGGAATAGGAATCGGACCGACCGGGGGCGCTTGGTTGTTGGGCCGCACACGTGGAGAACTGAACTGAACTCCCCTGGAGGGTCAAGCTCCTGGCTCAGCAGGAAGTGCTGAGTCGGCAAGACTCCCTTCCAGCAGCTCTGTGACAATATACT
>JAVIWC010009650.1:0-14470 GCA_031894815.1 Creontiades dilutus | reverse complement strand
TTTCGGGGTGCCTGAACACGAATCTGAAGTCCGTTTTCGATAAAACGCTTCCTTCATGGTTATTTTCGCGTTTTTCATCAAAATTGCTCAAAAATAAACTCTGTTTAATCGCTTTTCAAACCTACTCTCTAA
Source organism: Creontiades dilutus (assembly GCA_031894815.1). Classification (NCBI taxonomy): domain Eukaryota; kingdom Metazoa; phylum Arthropoda; class Insecta; order Hemiptera; family Miridae; genus Creontiades; species Creontiades dilutus. Next base: position 14,338 of record JAVIWC010009650.1, on the reverse strand, counting down.
GGGGTTTTTCGGGGTGCTGAACACGAATCTGAAGTCCGTTTTTCGATAAAACGCTTCCTTCATGGTTATTTTCGCGTTTTTTCATCAAAATTGCTCAAAAATAAACTCTGTTTAATCGCTTTCAAACCTACTCTCTAAGGGGTTTTTCGGAAATTGCTCAAAAACAAACTCTGTTTAATCCTTTCAAACCTACTCTCTAAGGGGTTTTTCGGGGTGCTGAACACGAATCTGAAGTCCGTTTTTCGATAAAACGCTTCCTTCATGGTTATTTTCGCGATTTTTCATCAAAATTGCTCAAAAATAAACTCTGTTTAATCGCTTTCAAACCTACTCTCTAAGGGGTTTTTCGGGGTGCTGAACACGAATCTGAAGTCCGTTTTTCGATAAAACGCTTCCTTCATGGTTATTTTCGCGTTTTTTCATCAAAATTGCTCAAAAATAAACTCTGTTTAATCGCTTTCAAACCTACTCTCTAAGGGGTTTTTCGGGGTGCTGAACACGAATCTGAAGTCCGTTTTTCGATAAAACGCTCTTCATGGTTATTTTCGCGATTTTTCATCAAAATTGCTCAAAAATTAACTCTGTTTAATCCCTTTCAAACCTACTCTCTAAGGGGTTTTTCGGGGTGCTGAACACGAATCTGAAGTCCGTTTTTCGATAAAACGCTTCCTTCATGGTTATTTTCGCGATTTTTCATCAAAATTGCTCAAAAATAAACTCTGTTTAATCCCTTTCAAACCTACTCTCTAAGGGGTTTTTCGGGGTGCTGAACACGAATCTGAAGTCCGTTTTTCGATAAAACGCTTCCTTCATGGTTATTTTCGCGATTTTTCATCAAAATTGCTCAAAAATTAACTCTGTTTAATCCTTTCAAACCTACTCTCTAAGGGGTTTTTCGGGGTGCTGAACACGAATCTGAAGTCCGTTTTTCGATAAAACGCTTCCTTCATGGTTATTTTCGCGATTTTTCATCAAAATTGCTCAAAAATTAACTCTGTTTAATCCTTTCAAACCTACTCTCTAAGGGGTTTTTCGGGGTGCTGAACACGAATCTGAAGTCCGTTTTTCGATAAAACGCTTCCTTCATGGTTATTTTCGCGATTTTTTCATCAAAATTGTTCAAAAATTAACTCTGTTTAATCGCTTTCAAACCTACTCGCTAAGGGGTTTTTCGGGGTGCTGAACACGAATCTGAAGTCCGTTTTTCGATAAAACGCTTCCTTCATGGTTATTTTCGCGATTTTTCATCAAAATTGCTCAAAAATAAACTCTGTTTAATCCTTTCAAACCTACTCTCTAAGGGGTTTTTCGGGGTGCTGAACACGAATCTGAAGTCCGTTTTTCGATAAAACGCTTCCTTCATGGTTATTTTCGCGATTTTTCATCAAAATTGCTCAAAAATTAACTCTGTTTAATCCTTTCAAACCTACTCTCTAAGGGGTTTTTCGGGGTGCTGAACACGAATCTGAAGTCCGTTTTTCGATAAAACGCTTCCTTCATGGTTATTTTCGCGATTTTTCATCAAAATTGCTCAAAAATTAACTCTGTTTAATCCTTTCAAACCTACTCTCTAAGGGGTTTTCGGGGTGCTGAACACGAATCTGAAGTCCGTTTTTCGATAAAACGCTTCCTTCATGGTTATTTTCGCGATTTTTCATCAAAATTGCTCAAAAATTAACTCTGTTTAATCCTTTCAAACCTACTCTCTAAGGGGTTTTTCGGGGTGCTGAACACGAATCTGAAGTCCGTTTTTCGATAAAACGCTTCCTTCATGGTTATTTTCGCGATTTTTCATCAAAATTGCTCAAAAATTAACTCTGTTTAATCCTTTTCAAACCTACTCTCTAAGGGGTTTTTCGGGGTGCTGAACACGAATCTGAAGTCCGTTTTTCGATAAAACGCTTCCTTCATGGTTATTTTCGCGATTTTTCATCAAAATTGCTCAAAAATTAACTCTGTTTAATCCTTTTCAAACCTACTCTCTAAGGGGTTTTTCGGGGTGCTGAACACGAATCTGAAGTCCGTTTTTCGATAAAACGCTTCCTTCATGGTTATTTTCGCGATTTTTCATCAAAATTGCTCAAAAATTAACTCTGTTTAATCCCTTTCAAACCTACTCTCTAAGGGGTTTTTCGGGGTGCTGAACACGAATTTGAAGTCCGTTGTTCGATAAAACGCTTCCTTCATGGTTATTTTCGCGATTTTTCATCAAAATTGCTCAAAAATAAACTCTGTTTAATCCTTTCAAACCTACTCTCTAAGGGGTTTTTCGGGGTGCTGAACACGAATCTGAAGTCCGTTTCTCGATAAAACGCTTCCTTCATGGTTATTTTCGCGATTTTTCATCAAAATTGCTCAAAAATAAACTCTGTTTAATCCTTTTCAAACCTACTCTCTAAGGGGTTTTTCGGGGTGCTGAACACGAATCTGAAGTCCGTTTCTCGATAAAACGCTTCCTTCATGGTTATTTTCGCGATTTTTCATCAAAATTGCTCAAAAATAAACTCTGTTTAATCCTTTTCAAACCTACTCTAAGGGGTTTTTCGGGGTGCTGAACACGAATCTGAAGTCCGTTTTCGATAAAACGCTTCCTTCATGGTTATTTTCGCGATTTTTCATCAAAATTGCTCAAAAATAAACTCTGTTTAATCCTTTTCAAACCTACTCTCTAAGGGGTTTTTCGGGGTGCTGAACACGAATCTGAAGTCCGTTTCTCGATAAAACGCTTCCTTCATGGTTATTTTCGCGATTTTTCATCAAAATTGCTCAAAAATAAACTCTGTTTAATCCTTTTCAAACCTACTCTCTAAGGGGTTTTTCGGGGTGCTGAACACGAATCTGAAGTCCGTTTTCGATAAAACGCTTCCTTCATGGTTATTTTCGCGATTTTTCATCAAAATTGCTCAAAAATAAACTCTGTTTAATCCTTTCAAACCTACTCTCTAAGGGGTTTTTCGGGGTGCTGAACACGAATCTGAAGTCCGTTTCTCGATAAAACGCTTCCTTCATGGTTATTTTCGCGATTTTTCATCAAAATTGCTCAAAAATAAACTCTGTTTAATCCTTTTCAAACCTACTCTCTAAGGGGTTTTTCGGGGTGCTGAACACGAATCTGAAGTCCGTTTTTCGATAAAACGCTTCCTTCATGGTTATTTTCGCGATTTTTCATCAAAATTGCTCAAAAATAAACTCTGTTTAATCCTTTTCAAACCTACTCTCTAAGGGGTTTTTCGGGGTGCTGAACACGAATCTGAAGTCCGTTTTTCGATAAAACGCTTCCTTCATGGTTATTTTCGCGATTTTTCATCAAAATTGCTCAAAAATAAACTCTGTTTAATCCTTTTCAAACCTACTCTCTAAGGGGTTTTTCGGGGTGCTGAACACGAATCTGAAGTCCGTTTTTCGATAAAACGCTTCCTTCATGGTTATTTTCGCGATTTTTCATCAAAATTGCTCAAAAATAAACTCTGTTTAATCCTTTCAAACCTACTCTCTAAGGGGTTTTTCGGGGTGCTGAACACGAATCTGAAGTCCGTTTTCGATAAAACGCTTCCTTCATGGTTATTTTCGCGATTTTTCATCAAAATTGCTCAAAAATAAACTCTGTTTAATCGCTTTCAAACCTACTCTCTAAGGGGTTTTTCGGGGTGCTGAACACGAATCTGAAGTCCGTTTTTCGATAAAACGCTTCCTTCATGGTTATTTTCGCGATTTTTCATCAAAATTGCTCAAAAATAAACTCTGTTTAATCCTTTTCAAACCTACTCTCTAAGGGGTTTTTCGGGGTGCTGAACACGAATCTGAAGTCCGTTTTTCGATAAAACGCTTCCTTCATGGTTATTTTCGCGATTTTTCATCAAAATTGCTCAAAAATAAACTCTGTTTAATCCTTTTCAAACCTACTCTCTAAGGGGTTTTTCGGGGTGCTGAACACGAATCTGAAGTCCGTTTTTCGATAAAACGCTTCCTTCATGGTTATTTTCGCGATTTTTCATCAAAATTGCTCAAAAATAAACTCTGTTTAATCCTTTTCAAACCTACTCTCTAAGGGGTTTTTCGGGGTGCTGAACACGAATCTGAAGTCCGTTTCTCGATAAAACGCTTCCTTCATGGTTATTTTCGCGATTTTTCATCAAAATTGCTCAAAAATAAACTCTGTTTAATCCTTTTCAAACCTACTCTCTAAGGGGTTTTTCGGGGTGCTGAACACGAATCTGAAGTCCGTTTTTCGATAAAACGCTTCCTTCATGGTTATTTTCGCGATTTTTCATCAAAATTGCTCAAAAATAAACTCTGTTTAATCCTTTTCAAACCTACTCTCTAAGGGGTTTTTCGGGGTGCTGAACACGAATCTGAAGTCCGTTTCTCGATAAAACGCTTCCTTCATGGTTATTTTCGCGATTTTTCATCAAAATTGCTCAAAAATAAACTCTGTTTAATCCTTTTCAAACCTACTCTCTAAGGGGTTTTTCGGGGTGCTGAACACGAATCTGAAGTCCGTTTTTCGATAAAACGCTTCCTTCATGGTTATTTTCGCGATTTTTCATCAAAATTGCTCAAAAATAAACTCTGTTTAATCCTTTCAAACCTACTCTCTAAGGGGTTTTTCGGGGTGCTGAACACGAATCTGAAGTCCGTTTCTCGATAAAACGCTTCCTTCATGGTTATTTTCGCGATTTTTCATCAAAATTGCTCAAAAATAAACTCTGTTTAATCGCTTTCAAACCTACTCTCTAAGGGGTTTTTCGGGGTGCTGAACACGAATCTGAAGTCCGTTTCTCGATAAAACGCTTCCTTCATGGTTATTTTCGCGATTTTTCATCAAAATTGCTCAAAAATAAACTCTGTTTAATCCTTTCAAACCTACTCTCTAAGGGGTTTTTCGGGGTGCTGAACACGAATCTGAAGTCCGTTTTTCGATAAAACGCTTCCTTCATGGTTATTTTCGCGATTTTTCATCAAAATTGCTCAAAAATAAACTCTGTTTAATCCTTTTCAAACCTACTCTCTAAGGGGTTTTTCGGGGTGCTGAACACGAATCTGAAGTCCGTTTCTCGATAAAACGCTTCCTTCATGGTTATTTTCGCGATTTTTCATCAAAATTGCTCATAAATAAACTCTGTTTAATCCTTTTCAAACCTACTCTCTAAGGGGTTTTTCGGGGTGCTGAACACGAATCTGAAGTCCGTTTTTCGATAAAACGCTTCCTTCATGGTTATTTTCGCGATTTTTCATCAAAATTGCTCAAAAATAAACTCTGTTTAATCCTTTTCAAACCTACTCTCTAAGGGGTTTTTCGGGGTGCTGAACACGAATCTGAAGTCCGTTTTCGATAAAACGCTTCCTTCATGGTTATTTTCGCGATTTTTCATCAAAATTGCTCAAAAATAAACTCTGTTTAATCCTTTTCAAACCTACTCTCTAAGGGGTTTTTCGGGGTGCTGAACACGAATCTGAAGTCCGTTTTCGATAAAACGCTTCCTTCATGGTTATTTTCGCGATTTTTCATCAAAATTGCTCAAAAATAAACTCTGTTTAATCCTTTCAAACCTACTCTCTAAGGGGTTTTTCGGGGTGCTGAACACGAATCTGAAGTCCGTTTTCGATAAAACGCTTCCTTCATGGTTATTTTCGCGATTTTTCATCAAAATTGCTCAAAAATAAACTCTGTTTAATCCTTTCAAACCTACTCTCTAAGGGGTTTTTCGGGGTGCTGAACACGAATCTGAAGTCCGTTTCTCGATAAAACGCTTCCTTCATGGTTATTTTCGCGATTTTTCATCAAAATTGCTCAAAAATAAACTCTGTTTAATCCTTTTCAAACCTACTCTCTAAGGGGTTTTTCGGGGTGCTGAACACGAATCTGAAGTCCGTTTTCGATAAAACGCTTCCTTCATGGTTATTTTCGCGATTTTTCATCAAAATTGCTCAAAAATAAACTCTGTTTAATCCTTTTCAAACCTACTCTCTAAGGGGTTTTTCGGGGTGCTGAACACGAATCTGAAGTCCGTTTCTCGATAAAACGCTTCCTTCATGGTTATTTTCGCGATTTTTCATCAAAATTGCTCAAAAATAAACTCTGTTTAATCCTTTTCAAACCTACTCTCTAAGGGGTTTTTCGGGGTGCTGAACACGAATCTGAAGTCCGTTTTTCGATAAAACGCTTCCTTCATGGTTATTTTCGCGATTTTTCATCAAAATTGCTCAAAAATAAACTCTGTTTAATCCTTTCAAACCTACTCTCTAAGGGGTTTTTCGGGGTGCTGAACACGAATCTGAAGTCCGTTTTTCGATAAAACGCTTCCTTCATGGTTATTTTCGCGATTTTTCATCAAAATTGCTCAAAAATAAACTCTGTTTAATCCTTTTCAAACCTACTCTCTAAGGGGTTTTTCGGGGTGCTGAACACGAATCTGAAGTCCGTTTCTCGATAAAACGCTTCCTTCATGGTTATTTTCGCGATTTTTCATCAAAATTGCTCAAAAATAAACTCTGTTTAATCCTTTTCAAACCTACTCTCTAAGGGGTTTTTCGGGGTGCTGAACACGAATCTGAAGTCCGTTTTTCGATAAAACGCTTCCTTCATGGTTATTTTCGCGATTTTTCATCAAAATTGCTCAAAAATAAACTCTGTTTAATCCTTTTCAAACCTACTCTCTAAGGGGTTTTTCGGGGTGCTGAACACGAATCTGAAGTCCGTTTTTCGATAAAACGCTTCCTTCATGGTTATTTTCGCGATTTTTCATCAAAATTGCTCAAAAATAAACTCTGTTTAATCCTTTTCAAACCTACTCTCTAAGGGGTTTTTCGGGGTGCTGAACACGAATCTGAAGTCCGTTTTTCGATAAAACGCTTCCTTCATGGTTATTTTCGCGATTTTTCATCAAAATTGCTCAAAAATAAACTCTGTTTAATCCTTTTCAAACCTACTCTCTAAGGGGTTTTTCGGGGTGCTGAACACGAATCTGAAGTCCGTTTCTCGATAAAACGCTTCCTTCATGGTTATTTTCGCGATTTTTCATCAAAATTGCTCAAAAATAAACTCTGTTTAATCCTTTTCAAACCTACTCTCTAAGGGGTTTTTCGGGGTGCTGAACACGAATCTGAAGTCCGTTTTTCGATAAAACGCTTCCTTCATGGTTATTTTCGCGATTTTTCATCAAAATTGCTCAAAAATAAACTCTGTTTAATCCTTTTCAAACCTACTCTCTAAGGGGTTTTTCGGGGTGCTGAACACGAATCTGAAGTCCGTTTCTCGATAAAACGCTTCCTTCATGGTTATTTTCGCGATTTTTCATCAAAATTGCTCAAAAATAAACTCTGTTTAATCCTTTTCAAACCTACTCTCTAAGGGGTTTTTCGGGGTGCTGAACACGAATCTGAAGTCCGTTTCTCGATAAAACGCTTCCTTCATGGTTATTTTCGCGATTTTTCATCAAAATTGCTCAAAAATAAACTCTGTTTAATCCTTTTCAAACCTACTCTCTAAGGGGTTTTTCGGGGTGCTGAACACGAATCTGAAGTCCGTTTTCGATAAAACGCTTCCTTCATGGTTATTTTCGCGATTTTTCATCAAAATTGCTCAAAAATTATCTCTGTTTAATCCTTTCAAACCTACTCTCTAAGGGGTTTTTCGGGGTGCTGAACACGAATTCGAAGTCCGTTTTTCGATAAAACGCTTCCTTCATGGTTATTTTCGCGATTTTTCATCAAAATTTATAAAAATTATCTCTGTTTAATCCCTTTCAAACCTACTCTCTAAGGGGTTTTCGGTGCTGAACACGAATTCGAAGTCCGTTTTTCGATAAAACGCTTCCTTCATGGTTATTTTCGCGATTTTTCATCAAAATTGCTCAAAAATTATCTCTGTTTAATCCCTTTCAAACCTACTCTCTAAGGGGTTTTCGGGGGTGCTGAACACGAATCTGAAGTCCGTTTTTTTCGATAAAACGCTTCCTTCATGGTTATTTTCGCGATTTTTCATCAAAATTGCTCAAAATTATCTCTGTTTAATCCCTTTCAAACCTACTCTCTAAGGGGGTTTTCGGGGTGCTGAACACGAATCTGAAGTCCTTTTTTCGATAAAACGCTTCCTTCATGGTTATTTTCGCGTTTTCATCAAAATTGCTCAAAAATTATCTCTGTTTAATCCCTTTCAAAATCGCTTTTCAAACCTACTCTCTAAGGGGTTTTTCGGGGTGCTGAACACGAATCTGAAGTCCTTTTTTCGATAAAACGCTTCCTTCATGGTTATTTTCGCGTTTTTTCATCAAAATTGCTCAAAAATTAACTCTGTTTAATCGCTTTCAAACCTACTCTCTAAGGGGTTTTTCGGGGTGCTGAACACGAATCTGAAGTCCTTTTTTCGATAAAACGCTTCCTTCATGGTTATTTTCGCGTTTTTTCATCAAAATTGCTCAAAAATTAACTCTGTTTAATCGCTTTCAAACCTACTCTCTAAGGGGTTTTTCGGGGTGCTGAACACGAATCTGAAGTCCTTTTTTCGATAAAACGCTTCCTTCATGGTTATTTTCGCGTTTTTTCATCAAAATTGCTCAAAAATTAACTCTGTTTAATCGCTTTCAAACCTACTCTCTAAGGGGTTTTTCGGGGTGCTGAACACGAATCTGAAGTCCTTTTTTCGATAAAACGCTTCCTTCATGGTTATTTTCGCGTTTTTTCATCAAAATTGCTCAAAAATTAACTCTGTTTAATCGCTTTCAAACCTACTCTCTAAGGGGTTTTTCGGGGTGCTGAACACGAATCTGAAGTCCTTTTTTCGATAAAACGCTTCCTTCATGGTTATTTTCGCGTTTTTTCATCAAAATTGCTCAAAAATTAACTCTGTTTAATCGCTTTCAAACCTACTCTCTAAGGGGTTTTTCGGGGTGCTGAACACGAATCTGAAGTCCTTTTTTCGATAAAACGCTTCCTTCATGGTTATTTTCGCGTTTTTTCATCAAAATTGCTCAAAAATTAACTCTGTTTAATCGCTTTCAAACCTACTCTCTAAGGGGTTTTTCGGGGTGCTGAACACGAATCTGAAGTCCTTTTTTCGATAAAACGCTTCCTTCATGGTTATTTTCGCGTTTTTTCATCAAAATTGCTCAAAAATTAACTCTGTTTAATCGCTTTCAAACCTACTCTCTAAAGGGTTTTTCGGGGTGCTGAACACGAATCTGAAGTCCTTTTTCGATAAAACGCTTCCTTCATGGTTATTTTCGCGTTTTTTCATCAAAATTGCTCAAAAATTAACTCTGTTTAATCGCTTTCAAACCTACTCTCTAAGGGGTTTTTCGGGGTGCTGAACACGAATCTGAAGTCCTTTTTTCGATAAAACGCTTCCTTCATGGTTATTTTCGCGTTTTTTCATCAAAATTGCTCAAAAATTAACTGTTTAATCGCTTTCAAACCTACTCTCTAAGGGGTTTTCGGGGTGCTGAACACGAATCTGAAGTCCTTTTTTCGATAAAACGCTTCCTTCATGGTTATTTTCGCGTTTTTTCATCAAAATTGCTCAAAAATTAACTCTGTTTAATCGCTTTCAAACCTACTCTCTAAGGGGTTTTTCGGGGTGCTGAACACGAATCTGAAGTCCGTTTTTCGATAAAACGCTTCCTTCATGGTTATTTTCAAACCTAAAAATTAACTGTCTAAACCTACTCTCTAAGGGGTTTTTCGGGGTGCTGAACACGAATCTGAAGTCCGTTTCTCGATAAAACGCTTCCTTCATGGTTATTTTCGCGATTTTTCATCAAAATTGCTCAAAAATAAACTCTGTTTAATCCTTTTCAAACCTACTCTCTAAGGGGTTTTTCGGGGTGCTGAACACGAATCTGAAGTCCGTTTCTCGATAAAACGCTTCCTTCATGGTTATTTTCGCGATTTTTCATCAAAATTGCTCAAAAAAATAAACTCTGTTTAATCCTTTTCAAACCTACTCTCTAAGGGGTTTTTCGGGGTGCTGAACACGAATCTGAAGTCCGTTTCTCGATAAAACGCTTCCTTCATGGTTATTTTCGCGATTTTTCATCAAAATTGCTCAAAAATAAACTCTGTTTAATCCTTTTCAAACCTACTCTCTAAGGGGTTTTTCGGGGTGCTGAACACGAATCTGAAGTCCGTTTCTCGATAAAACGCTTCCTTCATGGTTATTTTCGCGATTTTTCATCAAAATTGCTCAAAAATAAACTCTGTTTAATCCTTTTCAAACCTACTGTCTAAGGGGTTTTTCGGGGTGCTGAACACGAATCTGAAGTCCGTTTCTCGATAAAACGCTTCCTTCATGGTTATTTTCGCGATTTTTCATCAAAATTGCTCAAAAATAAACTCTGTTTAATCCTTTTCAAACCTACTCTCTAAGGGGTTTTTCGGGGTGCTGAACACGAATCTGAAGTCCGTTTCTCGATAAAACGCTTCCTTCATGGTTATTTTCGCGATTTTTCATCAAAATTGCTCAAAAATAAACTCTGTTTAATCCTTTTCAAACCTACTCTCTAAGGGGTTTTTCGGGGTGCTGAACACGAATCTGAAGTCCGTTTCTCGATAAAACGCTTCCTTCATGGTTATTTTCGCGATTTTTCATCAAAATTGCTCAAAAATAAACTCTGTTTAATCCTTTTCAAACCTACTGTCTAAGGGGTTTTTCGGGGTGCTGAACACGAATCTGAAGTCCGTTTCTCGATAAAACGCTTCCTTCATGGTTATTTTCGCGATTTTTCATCAAAATTGCTCAAAAATAAACTCTGTTTAATCCTTTTCAAACCTACTCTCTAAGGGGTTTTTCGGGGTGCTGAACACGAATCTGAAGTCCGTTTCTCGATAAAACGCTTCCTTCCTGGTTATTTTCGCGATTTTTCATCAAAATTGCTCAAAAATAAACTCTGTTTAATCCTTTTCAAACCTACTGTCTAAGGGGTTTTTCGGGGTGCTGAACACGAATCTGAAGTCCGTTTCTCGATAAAACGCTTCCTTCATGGTTATTTTCGCGATTTTTCATCAAAATTGCTCAAAAATAAACTCTGTTTAATCCTTTTCAAACCTACTCTCTAAGGGGTTTTTCGGGGTGCTGAACACGAATCTGAAGTCCGTTTCTCGATAAAACGCTTCCTTCATGGTTATTTTCGCGATTTTTCATCAAAATTGCACAAAAATAAACTCTGTTTAATCCTTTTCAAACCTACTCTCTAAGGGGTTTTTCGGGGTGCTGAACACGAATCTGAAGTCCGTTTCTCGATAAAACGCTTCCTTCATGGTTATTTTCGCGATTTTTCATCAAAATTGCTCAAAAATAAACTCTGTTTAATCCTTTTCAAACCTACTCTCTAAGGGGTTTTTCGGGGTGCTGAACACGAATCTGAAGTCCGTTTCTCGATAAAACGCTTCCTTCATGGTTATTTTCGCGATTTTTCATCAAAATTGCTCAAAAATAAACTCTGTTTAATCCTTTTCAAACCTACTGTCTAAGGGAAGTCCGTTTCTCGATAAAACGCTTCCTTCATGGTTATTTTCGCGATTTTTCATCAAAATTGCTCAAAAATAAACTCTGTTTAATCCTTTTCAAACCTACTCTCTAAGGGGTTTTTCGGGGTGCTGAACACGAATCTGAAGTCCGTTTCTCGATAAAACGCTTCCTTCATTTTTATTTTCGCGATTTTTCATCAAAATTGCTCAAAAATAAACTCTGTTTAATCCTTTTCAAACCTACTCTCTAAGGGGTTTTTCGGGGTGCTGAACACGAATCTGAAGTCCGTTTCTCGATAAAACGCTTCCTTCATGGTTATTTTCGCGATTTTTCATCAAAATTGCTCAAAAATAAACTCTGTTTAATCCTTTCAAACCTACTCTCTAAGGGGTTTTTCGGGGTGCTGAACACGAATCTGAAGTCCGTTTCTCGATAAAACGCTTCCTTCATGGTTATTTTCGCGATTTTTCATCAAAATTGCTCAAAAATAAACTCTGTTTAATCCTTTTCAAACCTACTCTCTAAGGGGTTTTTCGGGGTGCTGAACACGAATCTGAAGTCCGTTTCTCGATAAAACGCTTCCTTCATGGTTATTTTCGCGATTTTTCATCAAAATTGCTCAAAAATAAACTCTGTTTAATCCTTTTCAAACCTACTCTCTAAGGGGTTTTTCGGGGTGCTGAACACGAATCTGAAGTCCGTTTCTCGATAAAACGCTTCCTTCATGGTTATTTTCGCGATTTTTCATCAAAATTGCTCAAAAATAAACTCTGTTTAATCCTTTTCAAACCTACTCTCTAAGGGGTTTTTCGGGGTGCTGAACACGAATCTGAAGTCCGTTTCTCGATAAAACGCTTCCTTCATGGTTATTTTCGCGATTTTTCATCAAAATTGCTCAAAAATAAACTCTGTTTAATCCTTTTCAAACCTACTCTCTAAGGGGTTTTTCGGGGTGCTGAACACGAATCTGAAGTCCGTTTCTCGATAAAACGCTTCCTTCATGGTTATTTTCGCGATTTTTCATCAAAATTGCTCAAAAATAAACTCTGTTTAATCCTTTTCAAACCTACTCTCTAAGGGGTTTTTCGGGGTGCTGAACACGAATCTGAAGTCCGTTTCTCGATAAAACGCTTCCTTCATGGTTATTTTCGCGATTTTTCATCAAAATTGCTCAAAAATAAACTCTGTTTAATCCTTTTCAAACCTACTCTCTAAGGGGTTTTTCGGGGTGCTGAACACGAATCTGAAGTCCGTTTCTCGATAAAACGCTTCCTTCATGGTTATTTTCGCGATTTTTCATCAAAATTGCTCAAAAATAAACTCTGTTTAATCCTTTTCAAACCTACTCTCTAAGGGGTTTTTCGGGGTGCTGAACACGAATCTGAAGTCCGTTTCTCGATAAAACGCTTCCTTCATGGTTATTTTCGCGATTTTTCATCAAAATTGCTCAAAAATAAACTCTGTTTAATCCTTTTCAAACCTACTCTCTAAGGGGTTTTTCGGGGTGCTGAACACGAATCTGAAGTCCGTTTCTCGATAAAACGCTTCCTTCATGGTTATTTTCGCGATTTTTCATCAAAATTGCTCAAAAATAAACTCTGTTTAATCCTTTTCAAACCTACTCTCTAAGGGGTTTTTCGGGGTGCTGAACACGAATCTGAAGTCCGTTTCTCGATAAAACGCTTCCTTCATGGTTATTTTCGCGATTTTTCATCAAAATTGCTCAAAAATAAACTCTGTTTAATCCTTTTCAAACCTACTCTCTAAGGGGTTTTTCGGGGTGCTGAACACGAATCTGAAGTCCGTTTCTCGATAAAACGCTTCCTTCATGGTTATTTTCGCGATTTTTCATCAAAATTGCTCAAAAATAAACTCTGTTTAATCCTTTTCAAACCTACTCTCTAAGGGGTTTTTCGGGGTGCTGAACACGAATCTGAAGTCCGTTTCTCGATAAAACGCTTCCTTCATGGTTATTTTCGCGATTTTTCATCAAAATTGCTCAGAAATAAACTCTGTTTAATCCTTTTCAAACCTACTCTCTAAGGGGTTTTTCGGGGTGCTGAACACGAATCTGAAGTCCGTTTCTCGATAAAACGCTTCCTTCATGGTTATTTTCGCGATTTTTCATCAAAATTGCTCAAAAATAAACTCTGTTTAATCCTTTTCAAACCTACTGTCTAAGGGGTTTTTCGGGGTGCTGAACACGAATCTGAAGTCCGTTTCTCGATAAAACGCTTCCTTCATGGTTATTTTCGCGATTTTTCATCAAAATTGCTCAAAAATAAACTCTGTTTAATCCTTTTCAAACCTACTCTCTAAGGGGTTTTTCGGGGTGCTGAACACGAATCTGAAGTCCGTTTCTCGATAAAACGCTTCCTTCATGGTTATTTTCGCGATTTTTCATCAAAATTGCTCAAAAATAAACTCTGTTTAATCCTTTTCAAACCTACTCTCTAAGGGGTTTTTCGGGGTGCTGAACACGAATCTGAAGTCCGTTTCTCGATAAAACGCTTCCTTCATGGTTATTTTCGCGATTTTTCATCAAAATTGCTCAAAAATAAACTCTGTTTAATCCTTTTCAAACCTACTCTCTAAGGGGTTTTTCGGGGTGCTGAACACGAATCTGAAGTCCGTTTCTCGATAAAACGCTTCCTTCATGGTTATTTTCGCGATTTTTCATCAAAATTGCTCAAAAATAAACTCTGTTTAATCCTTTTCAAACCTACTCTCTAAGGGGTTTTTCGGGGTGCTGAACACGAATCTGAAGTCCGTTTCTCGATAAAACGCTTCCTTTTTGGTTATTTTCGCGATTTTTCATCAAAATTGCTCAAAAATAAACTCTGTTTAATCCTTTTCAAACCTACTGTCTAAGGG